>VXBN01008121.1:387954-533990 GCA_013397395.1 Sinosuthora webbiana | reverse complement strand
GGATGCCGCTGGAACTTCGCTAGAGCTGCGTTGGCACCTCGCACCCCGAGTTAGATCGGCGAAAACCCCTAGGCGGACGTGATCCTTCAAAACTCACAGTCATGTCAAAATAGAACTTGCCGCGCCTTCGGGGCAGGGAGAGACACAAGCTTGCGGATCGCCTCTGAGTGCTGATGGAGGCACTTCGTGATACCACCTGCCCGTGTTATCCCTTTTGTAAGGGTCGTGCACTCTTCCCTTTCTTTCTGGTTTTTGTCTCTTAAACAGTAACAGTATGTTAACTCAAAGTCTTCAATGACATCTGGTTGCTTTCCCGAGTTAGTTAAATTTTATTTAGAATTGAGCAAGGTGCAGAAATAGTGCTATTACCTTTCCAGCATAGCTGCCTCCATATTTAAATTCTGCCATCCTGTTGACCTAATTAATCTAATTATTAAAGTTAGCTTTATTTCCTAGACTTGAGTAACACTGCTTTTTAAGTTTGTATTAGCTGCGTGTTGCAAGATTTCGGTAGAGGGAGTGGGACAGAGACTGCGGGTGGCCTCTGTGGGAAGAGGTGTGGTACTCCCGTTTTGGGAACAGCTGGCTTCCACCAGCTCCACAGTGGAGACATTGCGGCCACAACTAAGCCCTTGGGCAAAGCTGGCGGTGCCTCTGTGAAAGCACAGCCAGGAAAGGGCAGAGAACGCTGTGCGGGGAGAGGAAGTGGGAACAGAAACGGTGAGAAACGACAGGGAACGCCGGCGCCAGAGAGAGATGGGAAAGTGCTCTCCATGGCAGGGCACTGCAGACCCTGGAAGAGTCATGCCAGAGCAAAGGGATATATCCAGAGAAACTGTGGCAAGCCCAGACCAGAGCTTACTTTCCTGAAGAACTGCAGCCGATGGGAAAGCCATGCCAGAGCAGAGGAAAAGTGTGAAAAGGAACGAGCAGCAAAGAGAAATTGTTACATGCTGACCGTACGTGCCCTCAGTTCTCCCTGTGCTGGTCAGGGAGAGAGGAGTATGGAATGAAGCTGAGCCTGGGAAAAGAAGGGAGAAAAGTTTTAAAGTGTCGTCTTCTCTACCACTGCTCAAACTGGCTACTACATTTTTATTTTAATTGGCAATTAACTTTCTCCCAGTCAAGACTGTTTTGTCTGCAATAATAATCGGTAAACAGTGTTCCTGATTCCTTTATATTAACCCATGAGCCCCCTTACTCTCTCACAGTTCTTCCTCTACTTGTCCTGCTGGGGAGAGGGGCTGTGAGCAGCTGGGTAAACGTTTGGCTGTTAGCCGAGATTAACCCACCGCGAGGTAGCCAAGTATGTCAAGTACACAGCACTCTCAGTGTAGTTGCTGAAAGTATTTTTTGTGGTAAAATATGAGTTACTTTCAGGCTTGAAACTAGGGTCAAATCCATCAAGAGATTCTCTGAGGGCAGAAAAATGCCACTTCGTGCAAAAAGAGAAGTGATTATGAGATTGACACTGACTTTAGCAAGTTTTGATTTTGGTCATAAACTGTAACTACAGACAGATAGTAAAGTGTTAATTAAATCAAATAACCTACATTATACAGTATATAATACATGCCATTTTGTTCCTAAACTTATATCACTAAAATCAATGAAAATCCTGTCACCCGTATGACAGACAGGATGATTGCCAGATTAGGATTTATGTTCCTGACTCTAAAAATGCTACCTATCCAAAATGATATTATATTCTGTAATAAATGAATCATAAAATTCAAAGCAAAGGGATAGAGGGACTGCACAGAGGCTAAATAAGAATCAATAAAACAGTCATGTTATTCTCAGGGTGGGTTATAGAGTCAGTGCTTTATAGAATCATTCTCTGACAATCCAGTTTGTATTTGTCAGTCTTAATGTTAATTTCCTACAAATCGCTTTGCCCTTTGGCAAAGAAGAAATTTCTCTATAAATCAAATGTGTTGGGGTTTTGGTTTTTTTGTTTTTTGTTTTTTTTTCTTTTCCAAAATACTTATTTAAACTTTTTTAACAGCATCCCAGTTCCTGAATTTGTGTTTTCACTTACCCAGCAATGAAGGTGATCTATTTTTGTTTTGGTTTGCTTCATCTGTGTTTGACAACTTCATCCAGATAATATTAGTTAGTAATTTTAAGTTATTGTTCATCTTTCCATACTTAGAGTAGAGGAATAAAAGTGACTAAGATTTGCATTCAGTAAAAATCCTTAGAAAGGGGAAATCTCTTATGATTTGAGTTTTAAAAGTTTCACTGCAATTTGTCTAAAAAGTGATCTTCAACACCTATGACTGCAGTTTCCACTGACAACACATACTAATGATCAATTATATGTAATTTTGCCTGAACCAAGCTATTTGAAGCCTTTAATAATTCTAAATGTATTCCTTATAATTTTAAGCACTCTGATCTCCACATAATTGGTTTAAGAGCCTCATTCTGATCAAGGACTTTACACAAGTTGGTAATTCCATTTATTCAAGCACACAATGATACTTGATTGAAATGGCATTTTGAAGATACAAAACTCAGAAGATTTTTTTTCTTCTCAATAATTTTACTTCTCTTCAAAGATTAAACTTATGTACCTTGAGAAATATTCTTTATTTTAAATGTACATACATTTCTTACAGAAAATGTAACTGTATTGTTACATACTAATGTGTTTAACAATAGCATCTTTAAGATGTGACAGGGAATCTGTTACTGCAGCAGTTGTAAGAGAATAATACTAATGGTAACAAAAACATAATTTTGAACTGAGAGTTTAGAAACTGCCTCATAGCTCTTTGCCATTATCCAGTCAAGAAGCATTGTTGTTATAAACAAAAAAATTTTCTTCTCGATTCCAAAATATTATCTATTTTGTAAATTTAGGCTGATGCATCCTATAGGGAGGTAGCAATGAAGATGTTGTAGGTGGTAATATACTTGCAAGTTACAATAGTGGCGTGAGTAATATGGTTGTTGCACAAGGAAAAGGATGGAAAGAGAAAAGAAGGAGTACACATTTAAATATATTTTGTGTACACGTCTGTGTGTTGGAATTATACAATGTATGTATGAAAATATATATTGGAAGAAAAGTTTGTATGCATAGGATACTGATGGAAAAGAAGGGACATACTGAAAAATTATTAGGAAATGCAAGGAAATTTATGCCCTGAACACTGTGTCACAAAAGTGCTTTACTCACTTCCTGCAAATGAAGAATATGTTCACTTAAGGCAATTAAGTCTGGAGTTCATTTTTTAAAAACTATTTTAACTTCAAGGGCTGTGTTATTATATTTGAATAAACTTATGGTGAAGGAAAGCTCAAGGGAACCTCTAGGTATCCCACTGCCCACAGGCAAAGTCAGATAGACCTTGTTACTGCTGGCAGATGTCGATCCAAATCTAATTCTAGAATCACCATTGGTGGAGTCTGTCAGGGATAGAAACTCCACACTGATCTGTGTCAGTGGGTTTTACTAGACTAATTTTAGAGGAGGCTTCCAATACATGAAACAAGTTGATCTTGCTGCAATTTAAGCTTATAAGTTATGGTGAATCCTATTCACCAAAAGCATGAAGAACAAATGACTTTTCCTGTGATCAGCAGTCTTTCCCATATTGGAAAATATTGTAACCCCAGTCTGTACTTCATCCCAGTCATATGTTTATTACCATATTTTTACCCTGTTCTTTTAATCTTATACCATGATTTTGAGATCTCTGATCACTTTATTATCCCACTGAATTGGGCTATGAGGTCTTTCCATTGTCAATGTCTAGAACACTAGAACACTGTTGAATAGAGCAGAGGATGTACTTCATAAACATAAATGATTTTAGCTTGATAGGATTTGCACCTTCTTTGGTATCTTCCAGACATGTAGACATAGTGTGCTGAATTACCTGTCCCTGTATCTTCAAGAAATTGAGGGTAGAACAGCAAGAATTTATTTTTCTGACCCTTTTTCACCCACTTTTCTGAAGGTCCCTTTTTTAAAGAAACCATTTAATTTTCTTTGGTTTTTCACAGTCACCTGGTACATGCTTGTTCTCTACAGTTTCTCAAAAGCAATGACTAACAATTCTGAGACCCTTTCAAACAGTTCTGTGAATATTCAGGGAAGAGTTCATAAGATGATTACAACAATCTCATTTTTACAAAAATTAAAAAATGGATTCATTACAGACAAAGTCTTATCTAAGCTCTTTTTTTTTTTCATGTCATTGCTGTGATGACTGAGTTACAAAAAAAAAAACCCTATTGGTGCATAGGTTTTATATTATCTTTTCTTACATTTCTCTCCTTACTGCATTCTTCCTCCACAATGGGACTCATGCTTTCCTTTCATCTTCTTTATAGTAATACTATCTTTGCTATTATTTCTTATTAACCTTGTTGTCTTTTGATAGCTGCATCTCAACTTCTCCTTGACTTTTGCTACTTGTGACTTGAACTGCTTTGAAGTATTCATCTTTCATTCTTCTTTGATTTTCATCTTCTACTTCAGGCCACTGCAGACTTCAAGATTTAATGTATTTGTCTTCTATGGATTTCCCTATTCTTCTGCTATTACTGCAATTTAATCCTTAATATTTTTCCTGTAGGGTAAATGCTCCAAGGTGCTCATATTTCTCATTCTTCATGAATTTTATTAGATTGCTAAACACCTGTGGATCTCTGCTAACACAAGTACTGTCAAAAAGGCAGAAACCACAAAGATCCAGAGAGCATGATGGTCAGCATTAAGGACATATACATCTGGTTTTATGGAGAGCTTGCATACACTTTAGATTAAGGCATTGTCATGTGGACCTGTTCAAAACTAGAGGCAGAAGATCATCTCAAGACAGGTCTAAGCAAAGTCCTCACAATCTTTACAGCTGAAACAGAAAACATCTTAATGTTTTGATATCTGGTGTGACATCTCTGCCTGACCCTGCATCTAATCATTCTGACAATCTATATAGCCCCAAAAACCATAGCAGATGCAACAGGAATTCACAAAGATAAATCGTGGAACTCAGGCCTTCAAAAATAAGATAATTTCTTCTTCATCCAAATTTGTTAAACACGGAAAGATCTGGCTTTTTATATAATACAAAGTGAAGAACTTCCCCAACTAAACTCAGGTTTGATCAAGCCTATTCAAGAATATCTTGTCTAGAGATGAAATCTTAATTTTTCACTTTGACTACAGAATATTTTAAGTTGTCATTGTCAAAATTAAGCTTATGTCTTTAGAAAAGCATGCAATGAATTTTTGTATTTGCTGATGTTCAAAAATTCAAAACTCTTTCCTTGTCTACTGAACAATTTAAATTGCATGTTAAAATTTACAACACAATAATAAGCAGTGCCTTGATGCCAAGGACAATCTTCCATCTCTACATATCAATTCTTTTAGATGCAGTTTATTAATTATAAATTATGAACTCATCTGACTGTTCTCAGTAGATCACAAAAAATCTGAAACCTTTCCTACCCCAGAATTTTATCTGGCACACATCACAGCTTCCAGAAAAAGGCAAATATCTCTTGTGTCCTAGTTCCAGACACACCTTTTCAAATCAAACACTGTATGCAGTAGATTTTCTGTGAACAAAACAGTCATAACATCATAAGATTGATGGAGCTTCTAAACCAATGCCTGTTAAGCCCTTCCTGTGTTATTCACAATCTCCTTGAGATGTTTTCCTAGTTTAAGCATCTCTATTTTACATGTTCCTTATACAGAAATACTCAGCTTCAAGAGCTGTGGCTGAATTTTCACATCTGGCATTATTTAAGCACCAAAAAATGTTGGGCATCAAGTTGACATTTCTCTGTCGGATGGTGATGTGTTTTAACCATCTCACACCATAAAATCTCAATAGAAGCAATTCAGAAGTTGGGTAGGACATAGGTACCTTAGGTGAGCTTTGACTTCTTTAAATTTCTTTCTCACCTTTCTCACCATATTCTATAATTAAGTATTCTAGAAGTTTATGGATTAGATCAGCAGTTTTCTAATTCATACCTCCTATAGTTTACATTTTCCAAAGTATGTGACTGAATGAGGTCTTCCACATGTTTTTTGTTCTTGGCCAAAAATGAGAAATAAGCAAAGAAGATGTTATACTTCTCCTATTTTTACCTACTGAAATTTTCATGTTTGCTCAAATTTGTTGGTCAGAAATACAGATGTACAATTTGAGTTATGCTCAACAAAAAGTACTGTGGGTGATAGTATGATTAGAAAGGTATATTTGGTTTGGGTGACCTTATTTCGCTATGGATTTTCAAGCCTGAAATAAGTTATAAGAATAATTTTGCAAATTCACTTGTATAACTTACCGGCAAGTAATTCTAGTGCAGACAAAACTAGAAGATGAAGTATGTAATGAAACTTTTAGCTCTTTGTTCTTTTGAATAAGAATGAAAATAACATAAAAAAATGCGTATTACACAGCAGAAGAGTTTGGGTTTGTTTTGTTTTGTTTTATTTTCTATCTGAAACACACACTCCTGTTTTCCTTTACTATGTGGATAACCAGCATCTTTTAGAAATGTCTCTGCAACACAGTTTGAAAAAGCATTAATTATTCTAATCATTGCGGTTGATTAAACAGGTAGGGGACCCTTTTGATTCTTCATTTAGCACTTTTTCCTCAGTCCTGAGAGTTCTGCACAGCTGGAGATTTTTCAGCCCCATTGTAGCCTCCTCATCTTAGTAAAGTTCTTTTGGCATGCTAATTAATCTCCTTCCCAATATTTACTCTCCCTGACCACAAGCCATTGTCTGCTCTAACATCTTATTTTGAAGAGACGGGGTTCTTGAAATTCTTGAATGCTTCTCTTAACAATAGCTCTAGCCTATACATAATGTAGCAAGCAAGAAAATTATTTAATGATAAATTTCAAACCTTGAGACTGTTTTCAAGAGGGTTTTTTTACACATTACAAGACTTTGCTTTTCTTTGGTTCTTTTGTGCAAAACCAGGGTTAGTTTTTTTCTGTTTTGCCAGAACACAAATCAAAATGGCAAGGTTTACTCAAATACTTAAACCAATTTAATCCAATTTATCCGATACAGAAATATTCCGCTTTATATTAGTTCCTATTTCAGACTTTTTTGAATCTTATTTATTAAGAAACTAATGTTTTCCTGTAAAATGTTTTATGCATGATGTTCAAAGCAGTTGGATACAATATAACATCTTGTTATATACTGGACATATACTAGACATGTATTGGATATATATTGGTTATTACATATTGAATGTCCTATCAAGCTTCATCTTCTTATTGGAGCACAAAATCTGAGACACTTCTAATGTATTCATTGCCATTGATACTGTCACAGAGGATTTAATACAATCTAAATAATTCTAATAATGTCTAAAAATGTTCACAGTAAGGTGTCATTTATGAAGAAAGCTATCCTTTATCAAAATGTTTTATGTCAGAAATAAAAGAAACAAGGCTCATGTTTTTAGACACCAAAGATGGGTAACTACAAATTCAGCCTAATGTCAGGTCTCTGAAAGATGTAAGTCTTAAAAGGGAACCAAAGTCTTCACAAAAGCAAAAGCTAAGTTGATCAAAATAGAACCATCTTGCCCCTTTCTTCTCTTAGTAACTGAGTAAAGGCCTTTCCCCACAAGTATGCTGTATTTTATAGTGATGGCATGTTTAAATTCAATACTTTATTGACTAACTGTAGGCTGATGAATTAACCTATGGAACTAGCTAGAGACAGTCATATTACCTAGAGTTTGGCTGAACTCACCATGCCACCTCCACCTAAAACATCTCGTTACTGTAGAATCATAGAGTCATTTAGGATAGAAAAGACATTTAAGATCATCAAGTCCAACCATTAACCACCACTGCCAAGTCCACCCCAAACCATGGCTGTAAGTGCCAGATCTACCTGTCTTAAATATGTCTAGGGATGGCGATTCAACCACCTCCTTGGGCAGCCTGTTCCAGTGCTTGACAGCTGCTTTACACCACAAGGACACAGACTCCGAACTTCAGAAGGCTGAAAATTACTCCTTTATTTTTGGGATGTGTCTCCCTTTTATACTATTCTACACAGACCAATTCGATTGGTGAAACAAAGACAAACTTCTTCAATCACATTGATCAGACCAGAGGGACATCAAGAAGAAGTCCCTCCTAGGAAAAGGAATGAAAACAAGTACAGTTACAAAAGCACTTCTCTTGTTTACAGAAAATTTCTCTGGGAAAGGAATTTCAGAAAACCAGAGCATCTCAGGCAGGAAACCAGGGCTACAGAAAACCCTTTCCATGTAGAAAATTTTCCTAATATCCAGTCTAAACCTCCCCTGGTGCAGCTTGAAGCTGTTTCTTCTTGTCACCTGGGAGAAGCGAGCAACCCACTTGGCTACACCCACTTGGCAACACCTGACTGCACCCTCCTTTCAGGCAGCTGTGGAGAGCAATAAAGTCTCCCCTGAGCCTCCTCCAGGCTCAAGAACCCCAGCTGCTCCTCATATGATTTGTGCTCAAGATCCTTCCCCAGCTCCATTGCCCTTCTCTGGACCTGCTCTAGCATCCCAATGTCCTTTCTGTGTGAGTGGCCCAGAACTGAATACAAGATTCGAGGTGTGGCATCACCAGTGCCATGTACAGGGGGACAATCACTGCCATGGTCTTGCTGATGCAATCTGATGCCATTATTTCCAACACAAGCCAGCATGTCACCGGCCTTCTTGGCCACCCTGCTGATCGACCAGCATCCCAGGTCCTTTTCCAATAGGCAGCTTTCCAGCTGCTCTTCCCCAAGCCTGCAGTGCCGCATGGGGTTGTGGCTGAAGTGCAGGACCCAGTATCTGGCCTTGTTAAGCCTCAGACAATTGGCCTCAGCTCATTGATTCAGCCAGTCCAGATCCCTCTGTAGAGCTTACAACCCTCCAGCAGATTAACACTCCCAACAAACTTGATTAAAATCTGGAGGACTGCACATATTCAAAAGAATCTTGCTATGAAAGTCAAGCTTTGCTTAGTCAACATGATAGATTTTGGAGCAGTGTAAGCATTAAAGGAATCTGTACTGCAGCAAAAGAGGAATCTCATTTTTACAGTTCAATCACAAACCATATCTATTCTTTGGCTCTCTTTCTAGACCTGTGTAAGACATTTCAGAATTACATGGGTTAACTGGCTTATTTTTCTTCTACAAGAAAGAAGTTGAAGCCAAGTCCATTCCTAATCAAATACATAATTTGACAGGAATACACATTTGTGCCCATTACGTTAATTTGTTTTGGGCCCGTAGGCACTATCACACATGCTGTATGTCTTACCTTGTTACCAATTCAGTCAGAAGTGAGAGGAGGCTACACAATTAAGTACAACTTCTTTTCAAATAACCTCCATATAAAGTCTAGGTCTCTGAAATGACATTTCTTTTTATCTTATACATGTTCTGTAATCATTAAACCTTCTATATAATTTAAAAGTAAGTCAAATTGATCATAAATCTTGCAAAAAAAAAGATACAATTTTTAGGATATAACTCAGAAGAGCCTCTGCACATTTCTACACAATTTTTACATATGAAAATATCAAATTTACTGCAGGAAAAAAACTCACAATGACACAATTCTTCATGGAAATTTCATTTGTTAAAATCACCAATACATTTCTCATCTTTCTGTCACTTCCCATCTTTCAAAATAACTTTTTTCCAATTCATTTCCTTTTCTGTGGTTTTCAGAATAGAGGTATGTAGTTTCTCTTTTACCTATTCATTTTCATGTTTTTTCATCTCTCCCTTATACTCTCACTTTCTTCAGTTAACTGCTTTGGCTATATTTTATCTTGATAATCATGTATATGATCTATTTCAGAAGTGGAAAATTGATGTGGAACAAGAAGACCACAACAACAAACACCACTGCTCTAGAGTAGAGTTGGCCTTCCAGATTACCAGGACTGATGAAGCTATTGGGAGTAGATTGGTACTAATTTACAGATTATGGCAGTTTCCAGCCTAATCTCTCTGTATTGAACTGGATATTTTGAATTGGCACCTTGTCTTAATCAGGACATCTAGGAACTATTCAACAGAAAATAACCCAAGGAATGCAGGAAAGGAACTCCAGTTCCATGGAACTCCAATTAAAAAATAACCTAGGTAAACAGTTAAAATGTGTTAGTGCAAAATAATTTATTCTTGTAGGGAACTAATTCTGCTTATTTTGTGGGCATTTTGACACAGCAAAATTTAACACTTCATCCAACCAAATTGAAAGATTTCATTTTGTCAAAATTTAGGTGACCTACTAAAAAGTAGTTTCCATTATAATTAATTGGCTGCAATTTGTAGTTTCTGTATTTCAAAGACTAAGTTTCTGAGTCCTAGATTCTGTGGGCCAGGTATGACTAAAACTCAAAGGAGACTGTAACGAGTTAGAGAAGATGTAGTTTTGTTACAGACCCCAGTCAAAGATCTGGAAATTTCTAACCATCTGGCTTCTCCGGTAGACCATAGAAGAGAATAGGAACATAGTGATTAGACAATAAAGAAGTAATTTAGAGATACCTGTAGATGCAATTTGACATTCAATTAAAATTAATTTTTCAATTCAAGGCAATTAAAACACTGAAATTAAAGAAAAAATCCTTTTTAAAGTTAGGATTCTGCAAATAGTTTTAGGACATTAATGTTTCATCACAATTTCACACAGGAGAAATTGTGAAAGGAATAAAATATTGTACACATTGTGAGGAGTCTGGAAAGCAATTTATCAATCTATTGGAAACTTGTATGCCCCTCACTTAAAGATGATTTTTCATTAGGATGATCTGTTTCAAAGGGCAAAAGATACCATGGGGAGAATTACCATAATTCCAATCTCAAATCTAAATACCTCTGAGGTGGTGGGATCCATAGCAAACATTTTCTCCCTAGCATAGGCACATAGTATACCAAATGGCTGTGCATATAGAGGAAAGTGGGGAGAAGACATTGCTCAACCTCCCCCACTTACCTTGACAAGTATAGGACTTTAAAAATCTGTAATTTACCCAGAATTTAATCCAGCTAGGTTTAAATAGATTTGTTAGGTCACAGGTTTAACATTTCTGTGGTGTATTTTGTTATCCTATGGTGCCTTTCTGGGCAGCAGTGAAGATGCTACTGTCTGATTGTAACCCACTGAGCTACCCCCAGATTCAGCAGTACCCCACCAGTAGACCTCAGTCCTCCAGAGGCTCCTATAGAGCTGAAAAGAAATGTATTGACACAGCTGATGAAACTTCCTTCTTCCCCTTCTCTCACTTTGCATGTCGCTAGGCTGCATACTAGACCATAAGTTGACCTTCAATTAATACCTCTTCAAAGAATAATTGTTGGGATATTTTGTTAGCTTAAAACATTATGTGTACAGTAGTTTCCCAGTTCATTAGAGTAAAATAACAGTATGTTAATACACAACAAAGTACTTTGCATTTTTAATCTTTTTGTCTATGTCACCATAATAAATTATTATGATTTATACTTTTATTATATTAACGTATATCACACCCATCTTAGCTATACCAACTGAGTAGGAGAGTAAAACAGCAACTAATTCTGATGTCTCACTGCTATTTGTTTTGGGGTGGTTTTTTTGTTTGTGCTGCTTTTTTATTTTTTATAGTTCTCCTCAGATTCCAAATTTCCTTTTACCTTCTAACATTGTACAAGTGACATAATTTCCCTATATTACAGATAACAACTTAGAGAGCTCCTTCCTTGCTCTAGGATTCATTTGAAGGAGGCTGCTTGTGTCTTAGAGAAACCCCTAATACCCAGCATAGTCTCTCCAAATACCAAATATAAGTCATCACTCAAATTGTAAGAGAGAAAGAAGGCTGGTGCTTTCAAGAGTTTTTTACTCTTTTGTAAAAAAGCAGTTCTGGATTCTATACAGAAATTTAATTTTAATGTATCACTCCGAATGATACACCCAATAGCAAAAGGGAGAGTCAAGAACATAGGAGCTGAAATTTGCCAGCATCTTTGAGAATCCAAACCCCAAACTGTTAACACCTTTGAAAGAGGGGTTGCATTGCACTGCATTCATTATAGGTTGCAAATCCAGATTAATTGTAGGAAATCAATATCCGAGTTTTTCCAAAATCCTGCACAGCATCCAGCCTCATGTTTATCACAAAAATATCAAAGAATCACCTAATTGTAATAACGGGGTCTCTCTCAGATTCAAAGTTACAGAACAGAACAGCTTTAGCCACATAATAGAAAACTTTCTTTTAATCAAGGTGGAAGAATGTCCCCATTCTTCATCACTCTAACTTTTTGTATTGGTGACCCCATATCAGAGTAATAATGCTGGGGTTACTCAATCCTTTCTCTTTGAGAGAGAACCACAATCAACAATTAACTTTTCACCTAAAGTACCCCTGGAAGAGGGATAAAATCATGCACCAAGAGAAATTTAAAAATCAGCAATGAGTGAATGACATAGAGCTTTCTGATTTTTGACATCAACCTGTAACTATCTCGGTAGTATAAAAATTAGCTCCGAGGCAGACCATAGCTCTCAGACCAAAACAGAAGCTATGGGGATAAGTAATAGTTTGAGACATGGCAGAGCCATTTTTAGACAGTGTTATAGAACTTGTGCCTAGAAAATCATCTTGATACCTCCTCTCAAAGATTGTTCTGAAAATGTTGCATAGAATTAGAGGAAGAGAAGCAAATTATATTTTTCACATTAAATGAATAGCCTGCATTGATCAATATACACCAAGCTGCATTATGAACGCTAGAAGTCTGTACTAATCACTAAAGACTTGAAATTGTGTTTGAACCTGATTATTCCTGATCCTAGGCCATGTTCACAGATAATATAAAAAGACAGAGCATTATAAAGCATGCAACTAATGCTTTTCTCTTAATAATAAACTGGGTATTTAAAATATAATTGTCCTTTCTATAACTTGTTGAAAGTGTTTTTACCAATCTGAAAAAGCATGTGTGTACATATTGATTAAAATGCCCATTGTTCTAATCCCTTATTAGATTTTTGGGTGAGGTTTTAAAGAGGTTACAGTAAACAAAACTGAAAGGTAAATGATAAAATCTTTGGGCTCCTGACTTAGAACAAATCTGTGGTTTAGACTGCCACTACTCCCTTTTTAATTTTTTTTTTTTTTTTTTTTAATGGCATGTATTTCCCTTTCCTTTTCATTTCTTCATTTCTCTGATCCTATTCATATACTCACTAGCCAACTGCTTTATGCAGCTGGAAATGAGATTGTTTTGTCCTGTGTACAATGCCAATGCACTCGCAGGGAATGAAATACATGTTTGGGCTAAAGGTCTGAAGAATAGTAGTGGTTAACAATATATATACACTCTGAAAATTTGGAAAGCTTTTATCTTTTGTTCCTTTTAGTCAAAGGGTAGTAAATTATAAATTTCTTCAGAAGTATATGGATAATAAATAGGGAAGTATTAACTAATGTTAGGTTAATGGTTACAAACAGACAATGAATATCAGGAACATGACAGATTTATGAGAGTATCTTTGAGCTATAAGCAGGAATGAGATATTTAATAATAATCTTCATTAACTGAAATCAAGGAGAATGCATTAAACATTCCAGTTCCTTAAGACACAGTCATTTCTAAATTAATTTTTAAATTTAATTTAGTCAAAGATTCAAGAATTCTAGGAACGTGACTAAAACTTAGCTGCCAAAATGTTCTTACCTTTTAAAATTTACTCCTAGAAACCTCTTTAAATAGACCCATGCTCGTGCAAACGTCTCACCGGGATAGCCCCGGAATGTGAAATTTGTGCCTCTTTCCCGAAGTACTTGGGAGAGGATCGCCCCCCGGTGGCGTCGGGGAACTGCATTTATTCAGCTGGACCTCAGTCGACACGGGGATGAAAGCTGAGTAATTACAACTCTACTGCTTGCTCGCCGTCCTAGCAATAATTCTTTTCATTGCTTGCTCTAAATTATGATATTTAATTTCCTTCCTAATTATTTATTTAGAGAAAATTGATATTATTTTTGTTTCTGGGTGTGTTTCTGTTTGTCCCTTACACCATAACTAGTTATATCTATAAAAATTCTTGATCCTGGATGCCTTGCTTGCAGATACCAGAACTCACACCTTTACAATTGGCCTAAGGTTTTCTGGCACCCCAGTGTGATTGCAGACATGCTTCAGGACTGCTGTTCTTTGAAAAGCTAATGCAGGAGTGTCAGTAAGAGCCATGTAGCAGATTCTTGTAGTGACCAGCATTTTAATGCCCGCAGAAGTCCGCTGTGTGGATCTGTCTTTAGGATCAGCTGTGTTTCCTCTCAGCATGACATTTTCCAGCTACAGCAGTGCAGCAAGCAGGCCAGTAGTGCTATCACCCTGCAGTAACCTGATGACAGACCCAAGTCCCATAGTCTTCCCTGTAAATCTGTGGTTCCTTTGGAGACAATAGAGCTGGAAATTAAAGCACTGTGACAGCAGCTTATCTTCTTAAGACGCTTGAAAATCATCCACAATTATTCCATGAATACCAAGGAAATATAGCAATTTTTCAAAGTGTAAGCCTGCCACAAATTAATAGATCTATGTAGGTGTGTGTAGTAAACCAGATTATATGCAAAGAGGAAGACTGCCTGTTGTTAATGAAGAAAATATACAGGTCATATAATCAGATGCTATATTAATGTTGTTGGCAATTTCATGGAAAACGGCTGAACATTTTTTAATACTATTTCCTACAGATAATATTTTGTGGGAAAGAGTAAAGGAAAGCAAATTCATTGTTAATAATAAATCCATTTTCAGGAATACAAAAGGAAAATTTATGCACACATTGTAATTCTGACATAGCAAAGAAGGCAAGATCAAAAGAAATGCTTCCTGGAGAAAGTAGCCTAGTCTGGAGATGTAATGAGAGGTGCAACAGGATATTTTGTCATTTTCAGGAAGCAAAGACAAATTCTGCAAAGACATCCACAAAACATCCACATCTGTGGAAATGTTTACACTTAAGCTGCCTAGGAAATATATTTCAAAGCAGCAAAGCCATCCACCCGAACTGAGGCAACAGTCAGATCACTAGCTCTGCCACTTACAAAACAGGGCTGAGTTCAAATATAGTATAAGGTTAAGCAAAAAGAGTCAGATCTTTTAAAATATGAAATTTATTAATATTTAATAGTACATATTTATTAATATTTATTAATATGTAAGACTACTTTTCATAAACTTTGACTGTTTTGTTAATGTGTCTGGGCAATGTTCTTGCTTATGTCTAATGATACACTGCATCAGAACTTGAATTTCAAATGGGCTTTTGCAAATCATTTACTATGTGTGCTTGATCCAAGTACGGCAAACAATTACAATGATTACCCATTCTGACTGTGCTAGAGCTGCATCACAATATATGAGGGATGCCTGGCACTCAAAGGTACTCTTTTAGTTCAGCCTCAGTCAAGCACACTAAATGAAAGGCTTCTGTAACTTCTGTCTAGCTGTTGAAGCAGCAGCTTGCTGTCTGCTTTATATTTATTCTTTCCACTTAACATTTTAATCTTTTTTCTTCATAACAATGTCATATTTCCCATTTGTGGAACAACAGACAAGGTCCATAAAGACAGTATTACTATCAGCCAGATCTTCCAATGCTGCACTTGTACTCTCAAAAATACCTTTTACACATAAATAACATTAGGGATTGACTAGTTGAATGTCCTCATAAACACAGTTCTGGTTTCTTGGGATGTGATAGCTCTTGTTAACTGCATTGTTTAGAAATGCCTTTCTATAGGACTCAGTATCTCCATCTGCACAGCTATCATCCCTGTTGAAACCACTTGGTCAGTGACACATATCAGCACAGAGTTGCCTGTTTCCCTTATACCTTTTAGGGTTTACATCCTTAACAGTCTCAGATGAGGTAAGCTCTGTACTTGAAAGATTTGCACATACACAGTTAATTACATTGTTAATACTTCCTAATATTGCCAAGCTGTTTTTCAAAAATTTAGAAGCACCAGTTCCCAGCGTGCAGAACTAGTTGCCAAGTGTCTGATAGAACCTGAAACAGTTGCATGTTTTCATCACGCTCAAGATTCTCATTCCCAAGCTAATACATAGTGGTTTAGTAATGGAAATGCTGTAGAAACCATACATCTTGTTTCTAAAATGGAGATGGAAACACTTTGAGCTGCACAGGATATACCTTTGAGAGGACAGTGAGGGCAAAGGGCAGTCATAGGGAACCCTGAGAGAAAAGGCCTAGATGATATGGGATAAGATTGTAACACGGACAGGAACCATGACTCCGTGGACTAGAACACCCTGAATTCTTCAGGTAAAGTGTTTTTACCTAGCAATGAACTAGGGGAAAGTATGGGAGACACAGAAATCTCCTGACAGAAGTTTTCTTGAGGAGGACATTTTTAACAAAGAGATAAATCAAATATAACAGGTAGATCAGCACCTGCTGTTTTTACCATTTTACTGGCAGAATTTCCCAGTACAGAAGTGACTGTGACTGCAGGAGACTTTTTAGAACCTTGGGGATATTTCCAGATTCCTGTTTTTCTTTCCCTGGCTGAAAAGCATAGGTTTTGACAGAGGTAATAGAAAGTTTATAGATACTATGTTCTGTTGTACTCTGCATGTACTTGTTTTGTTGGGGTTTTTTTTTTGTTGTTTTTTTTTTTTTTTTAACTACGGACTACAAAAGCAGTTAGTTTAACAAGTTTTGCTTAAATGTAAGGTGGCAGTCTAAAGCACTTTCCTTTCTCCTTGTATTAGCACTTTACTTTGTCCTCCAGGCTGCCAGAAGAGTATGCAACTTTTGAGAGTGTATCTTAATGGCAGAAAGGATCTACCTGTCCATCAGTTTCCTTATATTAAAGTAATACCTCTCCCAACTATTCAGTGACTTTATTATCAGGACATGCTTTTCCCAAGTGCCACTGGACACTGACATGGTGCTAAAAGAGGCAACGTGTCCTTCCTCCCTCACCCCATTCTTTAGCTCAAGAATAGCATGCTTCAGAGTCTCTAAGATTTTAATAGGGCATCTCAAAAATTTGAATAGTCCTCATAGAACAGATGTTCCTTCAAAGCAATCACAAAATGCAAAACATACTACAAGTGTGGAATTTATTTTTGCTGCATAAAATATTCTAAATTTTGCCTTTGGAGATGAATATAACATTTTCAGAAATTCCATTAAATTGTTTATAAAATAGACTCTGATTCTACAAATGCAATACTATTTTTAAGGTACATATTTTTACCCCTCTATGTTTTTCTTTCTTGCCATCAAAAAACACCAAACAAGCCAAACCCAAGAGTTCAAATTGGCATTGCTAAATTTAGCTCTGCATATTCTGGATGCAGTATTAGGCACTTAAATAACAAGCTCCATCCTCCCAGAACACAATACAGGAAACAGTGCATAGCAGACGCAGCTTACCTTGTAGAAAGCCACTTGTAATGCAATCAGGTTGAATGGACCTGGGTTTTTCCACTGAGGCACAGCAAAATGTTGGCCTCTTGTTGAACTCCTGTCCACAGCTATTGGTCTCAAACAACTTCTGGAGAGTGGAAAAAGTACATCAGCATTACTAAGCTGCTTTTTGCCTCCCAGATAAGCTGTGCTATACATACTTCTCTCTGTTCCCCTAATCCCTTCAGTGTCTCACCTAATGCAGTCTTCATTGATTGAGCTTTACAAACACTCCTTGCAAATGAACATTAACAAAACTCTGAAGCGCATTATCATTTGTGAACAATAAGACCTTCTCTCAGACAGTTTTCTTGAAGTAAAGTAGGTGAATTAAGGACTTTTGAAGAAATATTAAACCATATTTGTACCAAAGTACAAGATGATCAAAACTTTCCATTAATCAAGACTTATGGTTTATCTGATGGTTCCAAATTTGACCTAGCTGAACTGAAGAGCAGTACATCTTCAAAAGTACTCGTGCACCACAGGATTTTTCAGCTTTCTTTCCATTAGCCCCTCAGTAAGGTCATTTTCAGTACCCAAATACTTGGCCTCCAGGAGTTTCTTGGCTCTGACTGTCAACTATGGTGTGCCATATCAAGATTGTAAGAAAGGGGAAAAATGATACCATGCAATCTTAGAGGAAGTTACACTGTTTCATTTTTAAGGAATTACTCATCTCTTGTCATTCTCCCTCTTGTCTTCCTTGCAATTGTTTTGATTACTTTTTCTTTCCTCTGAAAAACTCTCATTTTAAGATGAATTCCAATTCCACCAATCCAATTAAAGAGGAGTGGTCTCTCCTTTCACAGATAGCCTCATGCATATCATTTCTTGAGACAACAAAGTCATCAGTAAGGCAAAGACTTTGCAAGTCTTCTTAAGAGACTGTGTGACAGAGATGGAAGAGGGGAAGTCTGAAAGCTGTCAGCAGAAATAAGAAATTTGATGCTTTTAGTTACTGTAACTGGAAAAATTAACTCTCAGCTGGTAAGAGAGAATTAAACAGCATTACACTGTACAATAACTATTATTTAAATTTAATGACAATGTTCATTTTTTCCTTAAACCATTTGGAAATGGCTTAAACCTAACATAAACATGGTTAACTAGTTCTATCTCCTAATTCAGCCAGATTTCCTTCTTCAGTGTCAGTATTTCGTATTTCAAAACTTATTATGACATCTATATTAACAGTGTAAACTTATCCCACAGCCAGAGTCCAAAACAGATTTAGATGTTTCAAATTTATAACTCAATCTGAAGTCAATAATGTACATAGAAATTATATATATTATTGAAAAGATGCCCAGGTTTTCCACATTACTATTTCCAAACATTACTAAAATCCATGCTGCATGCTTTTTCCTGTCAAAATAGACTTTAAAAAATACAAGAATTTTCAGCATAAAATCAGTGGGATCTCACAATATAAAAATTATTCTTTTTCATAACATAACCATAACACTTCTTAATATTTTTAACCTAGTTTTTGTATATCTGTTTCACGGAGAAGTTTATCACATCAGGTAGAACCCAAAAAAACCAACATACAGTTGAGAACCAGGTAAACATTTCATTATTCACAATTTGGTGAATACAATATATGTATGGTACAAGCTGGAAAATGCAATTATATGGTTTTGCCTTCCCTCCAGCCTGTTGTAGGTTAAAGAAGACTTCACATACACTGTGAGGTCAGTTACACTCTTTGGGGCTTTCTTGTTGTTCCATGTCTAGTAGGTTGTTTATGTGAGTAGTTACTTCTAGATGCAAAGCAGCTGGAAAACTTGAGTTCATCTCCGTGGTAACAACCACATTTTCACTGGAAATATCAGTTCCTTTGAAGACCTTCCACATTCATGTAATTAGGATAGAGGTATAAAGCATAAAGTATTGTTTTATTAGAATGTAGGGTGTAAAGTGTGGTGGAATTAACACACAATGGTATTTTGAAAGAAAATTGGTAGGCAAGGATACAAGTAATTTAAATCTAAGTCCTAGTACTAAGGCTATTTTTATAGCTTAATTTCTATTTCTTAATTAAATAAGATCATTATTACTAAAGGAGGTTTTCATGGCAACAGTCTGTGATTATTTATTCTAAAAGGACTAGTTCATTATGCTATTTACTACTGGAAAAATGAATCAAATATTTCCAACTTTGTGGACAAATTGATGGAAAATCAATGGAAAAACTATCGTAACAGTAATTTTATTTTCTTTTTTATTTAGTCTTTTTAGAATCTAGGTTTCAAAGTTGAAAATCCCTTATAAAATACTTTAAAGACTGTATTAATCTCCTGGTAAAAGGGTCCTATTTCTAGTAGAACATTCTATTTTATTTTTTTCCTTTAATACCATATTTTCAAATGAACCACAGTATTTCGCTTCCTTCTCTCTCCTTCAGTTTGAAGCTTTACACAGGGAGGAGTTGATACTGAGCAACACAATGTCCCTCCCTGGAGAGACAGACCAAGTGAAACTAAGTCATAAATTCCATTTCTGTATCCACTATGTACGCACCTATTTAAGAAAAGACTTTTCATTGTGATTTTAGTGGGCATCATTTATAAGCTGATTCACTGACAGCTAAAGAACGTTCTTCCAAGGTGCATGATTTGTTCAGCTGATTCTTTAACTCACATTCAATGCTTTTATTTTGTTTTCTGCTATTCAAGTCTAGCAGGTTTTCAGTAATAACAAAACAGGTTAGAATTGTCAACAACCTCCTGCACATCATGTACTCTGTAAATCCTGTACTTTTCAGATGTATACTTGTGAAAAGCAAAATTTAATTTTCAATATGTCTTTTAGACTGTAGTTTGGTAAAAGCTGGTTAATGTTAAAAAAAAAAAATATTTCCTTTAAAACGTTGTAGAAAAAAAATTACTAGTCCCCGAATGACAGTGTTTTCTCATGACTTCAATTATGTCTGGCTATGACCTTGCATTCCTACAAAAGATACTTTTAAGACTATCTAGACTCAGTTTCAAAATGAAGTATATATTTAGCATTAATTTCACCTGTACTTTTTCATAAGATACATGTCTTCTTGTACTCCATGTATTCATATACTCCACATGTACACGTAACAAAAGGGCCTTAAGAAAGCTTGTGAAATGCAAGATACAAAATATTCTAGGAACCTGTATCAGTTCAGAAGAGACAGGAAATGAAGGGAAAAGGCAGGACATAATTCAGAATTAAAACTTATTTTAGTTATTAAAATGAAAGAATTAGAATGACAAAAACCCAGCCAACAGCACAAGACCCACGGAAAGGGCTCTAAGCATTCACAAGATCTACTAAGAGAATATGAGTACTTTTTCAGTCTTAAAATATGATTTGTTAGCAAAAGTGAATCTGTAAAGCAGCACTGCAAGAGAATCACAAAGTAAGTGGAAAATGCATCATTCAGAACTCAAAAGGAAATAAACACAAGTTTTAATCAATATTTTTTTCTTCAATACACTCCTTGAAAAAGTTTATTGCATGTTGCTTATTTGAAATACCTAATGAAACATTCAGAATATGCACAATGTCATAGGAAGAAGCCTTCCCTTCAGCTAAAACAAATCAGAGAGAGAAGTGAAAATATTTCTGGGTAAATGAACTCTTAAAATGAAAAATGGGACAGCTAAGTAGAGAAATAGCACCACTTTGGAAAGAATCAAAATATTCTGAGAAAGTTATTTTAAAAAGTTTCAGTGTATTGTCTCAAAGTGAGCTTGTACAGCCCCAGATTTTTCTCCCAAGTTGTGGTGAATGTAGGTCAGATTTTAAGTCATGCTGCTTGTTGAACATTTTGGTTTATTGTTATGCAGGTTGTGATGATATCCCATGGTCCAATCAATTCTAGCATTGCTCTATGCTGTATTTCTTTTCACAGCTGAATGGCCATTAGCTCAATTCAAAATGGATTTTTCAGAGAAGAGGCTGTGCATGGCAAACAACAAATACTGTTATCTGATGCACAACAGGAAAATTCATTTTGAGATAGTTCTTGGAATACCTGGTGAGCAGGTTATAGCCCCTGAAAGTCTGAAGGAGAAAGCATGTGGAATTTTTCACCAAGGCAAGCAAACATTATGTTTAGCCAAAGAGAACAAACTAGCAGATAGATGAGTAAATCAGTCTGAATTGGCCCACTCAAAACACTGAGGCAGGCTAGATCCAAAGCAATTTACTTTCCTTCCAGGAACTAGAAGGCAGCTAGGGAAATAACCATGATTTGCAGAGTAAATACTCCTATCTTTCTTCATTCATAATAGAATTTGAGCTAACAATTTGATCCTAAAGGTTTTGTTTAATAAATAGCTGTGGAATGATGTTCTGTACAGGGATGTTAATCACAAAGTTTGGAAATACAATAACTGAAAACAGATATTGTGTAGCACTTTCCAATGTGGACAGTTCACCTGTCTATCTACACCGGGTCTTTATAAGCCACAATATTCTGACTTTATTTTTCTATCTCCTTTTCAACAGCTTAGTTTTCTTTGCTTTAGTTCCTGTCTTACACCAGAAACAATAAAAAAGATAATAGTTTATACCATTTAATAAGATTTTAATTTATTCCTTCTCTTTTTGTCTTGCTCTACTTGTGACTTCTTTTACTTCCTTCTCTGAAAAAAAAAAAAAAGAAAAAAAAAAGAAGAAACTCTCCCAAGAGTGCAGAGACGTTTGATTCCTGATTCTAGTTCCTTACACTACTGTACATCTAAGTGGAACTGAGTCAGTGAATCCACATGTGCTTTAAACTGATCTATTTGAAAGATAAATGACATCTCTTATTCCACCTCATTCTGGTCTTACCTCTCCACTTTAAGTGTTGGAAATCAGCAAATCCCTCTTTTAACCCATGATCTAACAGCATCTAACACACAGCACTGATGATGACAGTAATCATAATTTACTCATACACAGTTAATATCCACTTTTAAGCCATCTTTGTCTTAAAATTCTTCAAAGCAAGGATACACTGAGATGGGGGAGAAGGGGAGTGGAAGGTTACTTTAAGAAAGCAAAAAAAGAAAAATCTATATTCAAGACTGTGAAATTAGGCTTCTAAATAAATATTCATAAACTCTAGCATAGCCAATTAAATAAACTTGAAAATTTATTGCAATTTTAAAAAGTTCTTAAGACACTGTTATTTCTAAAATTTAATTCATATAGCTTTTATGGCAAATCTCCCTAAATTCCTTCTCTAATTTTAGTAGACAGCTGTATAGAAACAAGCTTCCTCCAAACACCAGGAGCTGTTCCTGTGAAATGCATATATTTCCGTGGTCTGGTGTCTGATCTGATTCCTTGGTGGCCTGGTTTCTACCTCCTCTTTCCATGGCAAAATTGACTCCTTCCCTTCTCTGCTGTTTCTGTGACTCACTGGTGTTCACTGAGCCTTTGCACAGAGGAGAGTGTGCAAAGAGCTCAAAGATACCAACAAATCCTATTTAGTTTTCTACTCCAAGTGAATCATTTCTTGCTATTGTGCATGTTAGGAGCAGATAAAGGACTCTTAGATGATATGGAGACAAGACACAAAAGGTTTTATTGTTGTTAGATCTGGAGGTGGCAAGGGAATCTGAGAGAAGAAGAAGAGGTTTAAAGTTATCATTTATACCTGAATGATTCCTGAGTAAATGCCATAAATTCAATTAAAAGGTATCTCAAAGGAAAGGAAAGTGTTTTACCCATTAGACTATGTCATGATTAGGAAAAGTATGCAATTTGAAACCTGAAGCCTGTGACTTAACTAGCATCACTGATAATATGAAAGGAAACCTCTTCCTTTATTCTATGAATCTAGAATAAACTGAAAAGAACAAGAAGGATGCATATGAAGCTACACAAAACACCTGCTAGCTCACAGATGTTCCAATGGTGTCGTCACCTGGGGCACTGGTCCTTAGCACTAACCACCATCACAGCAATGTCAAAATTATAGTCCTGACTTACAAAATCCTATGTCTGAAATAAAAACATAAGGAGTTTGTGTGCAGCCAATAGTAATTGGTGGCTTTTAAAGTGGAAGAGCTTATCTATTCCCACACAACTTATCAGGCTGGAGTGTGGTGCTGGGGATGTTGCATATGTATGTACTCAGTGCTACAGGCGCCAACCAGCGCATTGGTGCCATTTCAGAGACACATCTAATTCCCCATAAATACTAAACAACTGCTGAAAAGGAAAATTGTTAGAGCAGGAAAAAACCCAACACATGAACAGAAAGTTCACTCTGAAAATATAATTCTAAATTTTAATTTACGCCAGTCTTAGACTATCATGCTGGGGGGAGTAAAGATGAAAAAGGTTTCTACTTGATGGCAACAAAAGTTTAAAAGAAGCATAGTTTGAGCAAAGAAACTGAATACTTTACTGAAAAGTTTGAGAAGTTTCAGAGATATTAAATCCTACCAACAGATTATCTGAAAAGTGTCTTCCAAGTGGAAATCACTCACAATTCTTCCTTGTATTTGAGGAATTTAATCTTTTTTATTTCCTTTACCAAGACTGTTGTGCAGCAAAGGGATTGCAGATGAGGGAGAGAATGCCGTGCAATTATACTGGTTTTTGCAGATTAATACATAAAACTACAAGTTTTCTATCAATTTTCAAGAATTTCTTAGAAAGGAAACTATGGCTTTGGTAGTGAATGGAAGCTTGAAAAACTAACACGTTCAAAGATGAGTTCAGAATAAATAGGTAACACATTCTTCAAGTTCTTTGAAGATGTAACAGTTAATAAAGATAAGGGAAACTAAGAAAAATAACTCTCTGAAATAATAAGATAGCCTTTCACCACTTACTTCTACATCAAAAGGAAAAATAGTTGAAGTAGAGAGTTACTGTGAATAATGTGTAGGAGTCATTGGAAAAAAAGATGAGCCAAAGTTACAAAACTGAATTTCTGGTAGCTCCACACTTAAAGTTGAACACAGAAATATTTCTATACTTAACCAAGCACCAAACTTTTTTTTTTTTTTTTTTTTTTTTTTTTTTTTTTTTTTTTTTTTTTTTTTTTTTTTTTTTTTTTTTTTTTTAATTATTCTTTAAACATACATGTAAGTAAGGATCAAAATATGACATGAAGTTTTTAAACCAAAAAATTTTTGTTTTCTCAAAATAGCTGAGCTGGGAGACAATGATCTTGGTTCCCTGCATCATGAAGAGAGGAGTATGTCATTAGATTATATCCCATTAGCAAATGGTCCATGAGAATGGAACAACTCCCCATATTTGTCACCTGGACATCAGCCTTGCTTGTCCTGGGTCAGTTCAGACCTAAGAGCTCTGCTTTGCTTTTAAAATATGAGCAACATATCACACAGTTCTGATATCAAAACTTTTCACAGCTCTACACAGAAGATCTTGTTCAGAGTCAGTATCTGATATCACTTACCACAGCATGTTAGCATTGTAATATGCACTGCTTCTGTCACTTGTTGAGGTAGGTGGCTCATCCCAGTATTAAACACTTAGAAGGCAGTGATGCATTTTTTAACTAAAATTGCATATGGCTCTTCTTTATCTGGGTTTGTCTGATTTGCAAAGAATTTATCCCAGAAGTTCCCATAAAATTTGCTTTATCTTCCTTGCAGATTTCCATCACTGAAAGGACATGTTCTGAACCACAATCCTGAAAAATGAGTTTCCCCTCATTTCTTCAGGGATTTTGTTTGCTATTTAATTCTCCAATTATTTTAAATTTTATTTTAAAGTTCTTTAATAATTTACCCAATAAACATTTATTCTATCAAAATTATTTTTACTTCTTTGATTAAGTTTTACATAGTTGGAAAGTGATTGGTCTTTACTACATGAATTAATAACATAAATTAAGAGATTCTTCTCTTTTCTCAGAGCTGATCAGGCAATCAAGGACAGGAGAAAGTCTTAATACTAAATTGGATTAGATTCAGTTCCGAAATTCTAAATTAAACAAGGATATATTGACCTCTGGTTTTATTCTAAACATCTGTAATTTAAAGACGTCAAAGGTTATCCATGAGATATGCAGGCCACAAAGTTTCTTTAAGTAACATCCACCATCTCCCAAATGCTGAAGGGAAAACAGAGCAGAGCCATGTCTCCCTTACCTGCCTGTATACACACACCTGACCTTGTTTACATCTCTCGCTTGCTTAAAATACCCACCTTGCTTTTTTTCCCCACTTTCTTTATTGCATGGAGGGGAAAACATAGTGTATTTTTATTTGTCAAGTAAGTTAAATAAACTCCATTGACCTTCATATACAAACCCAAGCATCTTCAAGTCCCCTTCCTCACTTCTCCAGGTTCCATATGCCAATGGTTCCTGTCAAGCACTGCACTTCTTTCACCTACTTCAATTCTCTGGGGAGAAAGAAGTTCCTACCCCCATATAGTAGTGTGTTATTCTCCAGAGAAAGATCCCTTTTCATTTATTCCAGTCCACCAATGAAAGGGGCTGGAAAACACTGTGTAACCCCTGCAGAGTTTATGCAGTGGAAAGACCTACTATTTAATGGAAAACAGTATCCTGAAATACTAAAGCAACTAAAAGGTAATAGGAGGAAGGAATACAAATAGATGGAAAACACATGAAGCCTCCCTTATCTACTTCCAACAGGCATTACAAATGGAAAAAATATGGTCCTTCACTTTTTATTGCTGAATTTGGAATATGTGGGTCTAAATTAGATGCTCTTCCTCCCTGTTGCTTTATTTAATAGATAGAGAAATTTTAATGGACTTACTGATGTCCCAAATTAATTTAGTTTCCTAGTGATCCAGTTAAATGTATTTTCAAACTGTTGAGATAGCTTAAAAATCAATTTTGATATCTCCCTAAGCTCTAGCAGTTCCTATTTGCTCTCCCAAACCAGCTGGGAAACAGGTGGAACAACAAGATTTCTCTCATCTCAGTATGGAAGGAGAAGTTTCAAGTAAAAGTTCTTTCGTTTGTGAATTTCTTTGTATTCTGTAGCAGTAGGCTAGAAATAAGTGTCACCATTTAAAACTCACTCAGGATGCAAATGATGCATTTAGAAATCACACATACACACTTCTCAACTTCTTTTCACTTGCAAAACGTCATTATACCCTTGGTGTCTACACCCAACCCAACAGAAGATGAACACTGCCAGTGGTGTGATAACACCAGAGGCATCACTTGCAACTAACTCAGGAGTCACCAACAGAAGCAAAAATGATGAAAGAAAAAGTAATAACCATGTGACAATGTAAAAGTTAGTGGTATCTTAAATGCTGAATATAATGATGAAAAATAGATGACAGAGCACTGTAGACATCTTTGACAAATGAGGTCATAGCAATAAAGTTCGAGAACTCAAGGCATGGTAAAATGGCAAAAGCTTAATCTTTATACTCACTTTCTATGCACTTTTGCATGACTGAAGGAGGTTTCCTTTTGCCTTCACTTAAAACTACATGGTAATGTAACTTCTGTAACAATGTGTAATTTATTGGTGATAAATCAGATTGCCTATCTTTTACAGGAGATAGTACTAGGTATATGCTCCTCAAATTCAATAGTAAATACAGCTACATTAAATACAGAGGAAAATTATTAAAATACTTTCTTTTAGCTCACATATCTATAATCCTAAATCTCTAACTCACTTGTTTTATGAATCACCTTACTAATATACCGTGGGAACCCACAGCAAGAAAAATTACACAGCTGTCACGCTCTTCTGATGATTAGTACTTGTACAGAGCTCAAAACTCTTAGATTATATCTCCAGAGGTCTTGCTTCATGAGATTGCAGTATAAATAGCTGGTTTCTTCAGCATTATTTGCTGGATTCTTTAGGGATACATTAGCATATCAACTCTAAGTCACTGTATGCTGCTTGTGACCTTCTTTCTGAAGCAGGAAACTTTGTTCTTAGAAAAGTTCCCCTGAAATATAAACTATGGTGCATTACTATGGCCATACCAATGCTCAAATTCATCAATTTGTAGAACTGCTTTCATGTACAACTGTTCGTAATTTAAATCTAACAATAAAAATGAAAGAATAATAATAATAAAAAAAATCCCATTCTGAATCTTCTGTGGTTTTATAGTGTTGAACAAACCCAAGAATTTATGGCAGAGTATATGGCAAGACTTAGCCTACAAGCCGTATTTTTTTCTTTACACATCAGCAAGTATTGAGTACAAAGAATCTCCTGCCATGATTGTTGAATTGCACTGTTGATAATTTTCCTAGCTGGGCAAAGAAATCTCAATCAGTCTTGATGAAAATTATATAACCATTATTCTGAACTGCATTTACACTCATCTTCATTTTAAACTTCCTGCTTTTCTTTGCCATGGCCTGTTTTCATTAAAGCCTTCTGTTACTGTTCATTTCCACACTCCACTCCAGAACTCCATTACTAGGCAGGGAACATCACAACCATAAGAACTTCAAGAGCCTGTTGAATTGCTACGTTTCTCCTTTTGCAGGACAAATCAATATGTATAAAGCAAAGTATGCAGAGTCTCAGTCCCAAGCCACGTAGACTACCCCTATTGCTCATTAACCAAATTCAAGGAGATCATTCCAGGGCAAAATGTCAAAATTTTTGTACTTCTGAGAGGAGCACTATGATAAACAACTTACTGACTCTCCTCTTATACTTAATTTTGATTGCTCAATGGAAGTATTGCTTTGCAGAACATTGACAAAAAACAAAACAAACCAAAACCACACACACACACACAAGTCCAAATGAGTACAAACCCTCATCCTGACTGTATTCTTGCAAAGGCTGGATACATACCTGAGTAATGAACTTTTTACCTATTCTTTCCAAAGTTTTTAGAAACACCTCAAAGTGAATCAGCCACTCCCTCTTGCTAACCAAGATGCCTCCAGTAAAAAGGCATACCACAAGTTATCAAAATACCACCAGAAGATGACAGATGACAAAGACATTCACTGGGAGGAGCTAGCATGCAAATCAAGGCTCAGAGCTAAGCTGTTGTTCCTGACACTAGCTGGAACTGTAGTTAGGCTTTCTCTAGGGTAACCTAGCTCAGGAGCCCTCTGTCCTTCCCTCCAGCCAGGCTCACACATCTAAAGTCTGTCTCTAAAGATCTACCTTCATTCTGGTTATGAGGTTCTCCAATCAACATAGTAAGAACACATCTTGGTTGGTATGAAAACATAATTAAAAATGTGAAAATTAAAAAATCTTTTGTTAATAATGTTTTGATTGACTAGCTGAATTTTAGCTGTGATCTGGGGTTTTTTGTTCTTCGCTTTTAGAGCAATGGGCTGATACTGTTAAAAAGTAATTTGATTGTTGTTATTGTAAAGTAGAATTTAAGTTTACAGTGGATTTTAGTATACAAGATCTGGCCCAGGTTCAAACTTCACTTATATGGCTATCAATATGGAACAAACCTGATGTAAAAAATTAGCTGAGTTACACTACTGACAGAACTAAATCTCACACTTCACAGCTGAATTCTTATTATACATACTACATTATACTTGCTCTTAGCAGCACTGCCAAAAGTTTAAAAGAAAAGCCTCAAAATTCAAAATGAAATCAAAGTAAGTATACTCCACAAGTATTAAATATAAATACTTTTTTCCAATTCTCATATGGTGTTTTTATTGTTGTAGTCTCAGGTATGTTTCTGTTGGTAGGAACCACCAATACATTTGAAAAGCTTTGCATTAAATTGCTTTTCTATGCCATTCTGCATGCTTGGCCTTAACAGTATAATTTTTTTTTTCTCCTTAACTGCTCTAAACCACATGGAAAGAAAGAAATTGTAAAATATGATTTCCCATATGAATTATCACATTTCTTGTGATTAAATTTCAGGCAGGTATAATGTTATCTGTTTCTTTTGACAAGTACAATTATTGTTGGCATGTGCACCCAAATTGTATTTCACTTTCTGAAAAAAGAGCTCATTACAACCAGGAAAGTCTCTAGTAAAAGGAAGGCATAGGAAGAAGTGCATCATAAATATTGACTTACTCTTAGTACCTGTCAGCAAAAATGCAGATGGTCACAAATCACAGCTGTAAAGGAAATACAATAAACCCCAGAAACAGATAGTACTATACACTGGCAACAGTAAAGCGATTTCCAGATTCCCATTTGCCCAAACTGAAAACAGCCTAAACAAAACAAAGATGCTCTAGATGGATGTTGTTTCATAATTAACAACACACACGCACATATATATATTCTGTATCATTATAGGTAGAAAATTTTATATTGATGTTGGTTTTGCAAGATAGTTCAAAACCAGCTTATGGTTCATAATTGTCCTATTCTGTTCCTTGCCTGGTACATTTGACCATAGATGTTAGGCTTTCAAACCACCCAAGACCTAAGGATGCAGCCTAATTTCTGATCTAAACCCTTCTGCTGTTCTCATTGCCATGAAGTAAAAACTTTGCAGGGATGACACTGACCAGTTAATTAGGAAGCAGATCCCTCCCTCTTGGAGAAATGGTGTTCCCAGACCTTCAGAGAACCTTCATACCAAATATCATGTTTCCTGATGCCTTAGAAATTAACTTGCTGTTCCAGCAATAAGATTGAGAACATGAAATAACATTTCTGGGGCCACTGGGGAAACAGTTCTTTCCTTAAATCAGAATTCAAGTTAATTTGTAAGTATAGTACCCCTATGGTGACTACAAAAGGCGGTTTGGGGAGAGGGAGAGGGGTGTGGTGAGGGGTAGTGAGAGAGAATGTTGCATTCACTGCTGTATTCCCTTCCCACACAGTAAATTAACACCTTGAAAGTTTATTGCAATCACTGTGTGTTGTTATCTGCATTGGCTTAATATAGCTCATATCAATTTTCCTCACTCAGCTCCAAACCTGCAACCAGGACAACTAGGGATGTCTCCTGACTCCTCAGGTGAAACCTGAAGTCTGCCAAGATCTGTTAAAGTTTAGCACATCACTAGGATCAGAACTCTCTGTCCCCATTGAGCCTCTACTTGAAATATTGCAATCATGTAGCTGATCAGCCAAAGCATGCTAGAGGAAGATTGATGCTGTACAATGGCTTTTCCAAGTATATACACTGGCAGTTTCTGTAGAAATCCCTGAATTAATTTGCGATTCAAGTCTCAAGTTGGCTCATTGTTTTGTTTCTGTTATGTGGGTCTTTTTTTTTTTAAAATCCCACACAGATACAGAATTAAGTGGCTCATAGACATGTCATGTAGAAAAAGAATTCAAAATACTCCTTTATTCTTTTGCCTTCTGCCTTCCAGTATTTTTTTCTCCTCCTGCACACAGAAGCAAACTTCATATACATTGCTGACACAAAACAATTTTAAGTTTCTTTTCCTCAGAAATAGCTTTTTGTTACAGGACAGAAAAAGAAATGATTCAATTTTATACTTGTTTTATTCATAGCAGTTCCAGGCTTTTACTGACACTATAATTGCAGAAGCATAGCCATTTAAAACAGACTTCAGAGATTTTATTTAGTGAAGTCATCTCTGCTTTAGCTACAGGTATAAGCCTTGATATTCAAGTGTTACACAGATAGCAAGGGCTGCCTTCCTTTTTACCTATATGAAGACACTCAGAAAATACTGATTACTTAAAAAAAAAAAAAAAAAAAAAAAAAAAAGAAAAAACCCCACACATGCCCTTTTTTCCACATATCCTACTCACTCTAATATATCAAAGGTTGACTGAAGAACAAACATTGCAGGGAAAAAAAATACAAGCATTCACATTTTATCAAACATATAGAAAAAAGCAGGGCAGGAAGAAGGTCAGTTGTAAAGGTAAAGAATGATAGATGGTAAGAAATACAGGGAAGTTACCCTGTTCATTTTGCCTGTTACATGAAAGATGTATTCTGCTAAATGTCTGTAGAAAGGTTTCATGAGACCTGTGAAAAATGCAGAGGTCTTGTTTAGGAGAAGAAACGCACATCTGGAACTTGGGAGACATTTCTAGGGATATTTACAAGAAGCCTCAATCTCACCCTTATATAAATCAGAAGGATTTCTGCCACTTTAAAATGGAGTGAGACTGATCCTTTTTATTCCCTGACAAGGCAATGTGGAAAAGGGCTGTCCATGAACTCATATACCAAATGGGAAAAAGGAAAGCAGGTGAATTTATTATTAGATAATACTTCAATAAAGCACTGTCATTCAATATAAACATCCAAGAATGAAAGCATTACAACAAAAATAAAGCTATTTTTTAATATAAGTATCTTTACAAAACGTGAAATAGTCTAAGAAAATAGGATCAAAATTTGCAAGAACAAGAATAGAAAATAACTGAAATTCACTCAAGGTGAAATTAAAAGAAAATAGGGCAACAAAGACCAATTTTATCAAGTACACTTGAATAATCAGGAACAATAGAAGCAATGAGAATAGTTTTAAATATTGAATACTCTGAAAAATGGAAAGGAATTTAAAATTCCTAGGTGAATCAGAAGCAGACTGAAAAATAAGAAAGAGGTTTTCTCTCCATTGTAGGAGAGGAGAAAAGAGAGATATTCACACACAGAGAGCAATCTCACAGCAGTAAGATCTTTGATTATAGTACATATATGTAGTTCTCTAAAAGTCAGAAAATTAACTGGATGTGGCTGTCCCACCTTTAAGTAGGAATTCTATCATGAGTCCGGATTAAGTGTCCTTGTAACTTCTTTTTAAGATCTACAGTCTTAGAATCTGTCTTTGCTTTATATAAAACTGTTCTGTCTCTTGCTATACTCATTTGTCAGCACGAAAATATTTTGTTTTAAAATTTGAAATAGTCTCCCTGCTTGTGCAGCTTGTGTAGGAGCACACATCACACAAAGCCTGATTCATTTCTCATGCTTACTATTTGGTCTATTCAACATCTGAAAAAAATCACACCAGAAGATACCATGAAGAAATATTTGTTCAGCTTAACTACAAAAGTTTCTCTTTTTATTTTTCCCATTATATTGAAAATGTAAACATTAAAGCAGCAATTCTTCCATTGTATACTCCCTTATGTACCTCTACTCCCCCAGAAATAAAATCTCCTTGGTTCCCTGAAGCATAAGGCCAGAGCTGTGTGTCATACTATTATACTTACTTCTTCTTTCAAAATTCTTTATTCCTCTTGCTTTGGCACTAAATTCAAAACAAATGAGGGATTTTATATTGCTCCTGAATGTTGATGTAGGTTGTAATAGTAGCAAGCAGCAATACATTTTGGCAGTTCTATGGAAATCCTCCAAATGTTGCATTTAATACTTCCTGGGTATTTATTGAGGCAAAATAACTAAATATCAGCCATCTGTTTCCATTTATTAACAGTCCCTCAGGAGCAAAGGCAATCAATGTCTTGACTTAGTGACTTCTCCAATTTGCTTTTAAAAGTGTTTGGTTTGGGGATTTTTTTCTTAATTTCTGTCTATTGCTATGTATTTATCCTAGCAAGGGCGTAGTTTAAAGAGAGGGGACACGAGACTCACATTTGTCTAAATTCCCCCTTTGTTCCATAGTCTCAAGCAGAGCCTTAAAAGTTTCACTGTCATCAGAAATGAGATTTAATCCTAAATAGGATGGTGCATCTTGCCAGTTTTCCAAAACAGGTTTTATGCTGTAACTTCTTAAGGTCTTCTAGATATCTGAAGACTTATCTGGAGTTCCCTCAGGATGAAGACAGAGATCTTGAACTTGTTTTCACTTTCTGACCTAAGCCTGAGGAATAGGAGGGATGGGATGGATCAAGGATATTTACAAAATGCTGTTTTGCTGATGAGATATGCTTTATGAATGTGAAGAGGTTCATCCTTCCTAAATGCTGAAGATTTTCACTATTAAATCAGAAGGTCTGAGCAACAAAAGCTCCTGTTCAGAAATGGCAAAAAGCACATATACAAGTAAGAACAGTGACAAACACCTCCTTGCACATCCTCTCTATCACATAGCTCAGTTGTTTTCAGGAGGCAAACAATTAACAGAAAATTAAACTTCAGTTAGGGAATAGAGTGTTCTTAAGCTTCAGTGCAGCACAAAAGGAGGTGTAAAACACAAGTGTGGTTAATACACAAACTGAAAACCTTTTATTATGTTTTTCTTAGCCAGAACTTTTCTATTTCTTCATGCCAAGCAATTCTTGTCAATTCATAAATAACTATACACATAAAAAATGAAATCATTAATAGTTTCAACTAACATGATAGCTCTGATACTGTAGAAGAAAAATAAGATCACACGTGGTAAACCTGTCACTGCTTAGCAAGAAACTTAGCTTAGCAAAAAAGAATTCCTTGTAACAATGATGTGTCACATTTTAATTAAAAACATGGTAATCCTCTTGAAAAGAATAGTTGCTGAGAACACAGGAAAAGCTGACCTTGCTGGAATTCAGCCCTGAATTTTTTGCCAAATTATTTGTGCCAAAATGCAGGAAATTACTTTGGGTTACAGGCCTGAGGAAAATGAAGAGAATATTATCCATCCCAGGTACCCAAGACAAGTTCTGCAGGAGTTGAAGCTATGCCTGACATTAACTATTTCATCAAGATTTAGTATCTGTTATTAATAAAAAAAAATATTAATTCACCATAGAATCCTATTGCTTTCTGTACTATAAAAGTTAGCTATCATCCTGTCTTGGTTAGATGACCAGCCAGCCCTAAAGATAAAAGTACTAAAAATGCAAATGGGGAATTGGGAGACCGAGATAAAGGAATGGCAGATTTATTAAGCAATTACTATATATTTTCTGCCTTTAGATGAAGAAAGAGGATTGATGGACTGCTGCATGCCATATTGAATGGTATAATACAGTTAGCAATTGTAGTGTACAGATAGCAATGGAAATGGGTCTGAAAAGATTAGTCATATATTAAAATAGACAAAGTACTCTGTCTAGTGATACATTGCTAAGAGACTAGAAGGAAATGAAGATGGAAATGAAGAAAGTTTTTTTTGTAACACTAATCAAAAGCCTGAAAATATTAGAAAATTATGAGTCCTCAGAAAATAGCCATAAAAGACATGCTGGTCACTTTACCCAGTCTGAACCAAACTATCCTGACACCCTCTCGACACACAGCAAGGAAAAAGAAAAACTTTCTGGAGAATGAGCCTTCTAGCACTACCTGAAGTACCACAATAGCTGTGCACTTGTAATCTCCCTGACAGCAGAGTGCAAAAACCAGAAGTCTCCTGTGTTGTCATGACATATGCTTACTCACCCTAGTACTCCAGAAGGTGCATCCATTGATCTGTTGATTATGGCAACAAAACTTCTGACTTCTGGAAGTCCAATGACTGCAGAGCAAATATGTACAAACAATAGTCTGGCTTGAAGAAAAACCTAAGGGAGAAAAGCTCAGTAGCTAGATTTTCTTGCCTTGAACCTTCAGTATTGATTTTTCTATACTATTACTCTGGCAGAGAAGTAAATAGAGGTTTGTGGCATTTAATAGTACAAGCTCACATCCCATATATTAAAATTCTCTTTATTTACAACATAATGCCACCCTCCCATAAATGACAGAAGATACAGTTTTAAGTGTTCTTAGAAAGATAATGTCATATTTGCAGTACAAAAACAGGTTCAGTGTATTTATAAAGTAGCTGAGCACTACTGAAGGAGGATGAACAGAGCTATAGACATATTAATATCAGATTTCGTATAAAGGATATATTTCACAGTGAATGAAAAACATGCTCTGACAGAGACCAAACATGAATTTAAGAGATAAATGTCGTAACTGACTTGTGGGAATTTTTAAAAGATCTTACCATTACAGCAGGCACGTGCAAATATTTCATGCTTTAGTTTTTCAGAAGCATCTGATAAGAGCATACCCTGAATATCACCTAACAAAAAATAAGGCAAGAAGGAGACATAACAAAAGATCCCAGCACCACCTGTGGAGTAAGAGCAGAGCTGAAGCAAATAGAAGTTGGTGACTGGGTTGCAGGCCTGGCCACATGTCCTCATGAGGAAGCAAAGGCGCTCTGCTGATCTCCTGAACTCCTCTGTGTGGGAATGCCAGGCACTTTGTATGTGAAGCAAAGGACTTCTGCAACAGACAGAACATCATTTTTGCCACAACACAGAGAGGTGAAGCTGACACAAATTAAGGGAAGGGAGATGCAAGATTGCCCACAAATAAGAATGAGAGAATTTACTTCTCCTCGGATGTTAAGCAGTAAGTTGTGATTCAGTCCTCATCTGATCCCTGCTGTTTGCCAGGACTGTGCACTGTCCTCCTAGTGTTTGATGAGTTTTCCTGAACTGAGCTGCATCAGAATTGCCAAAGGTGGGTTTATAGGATAGAATAAATGTATTGGAATGAAAAAAACCCCAAAGAATAACAAATAAACCCAACCATGAAACACAAAACCAAAAAACAGCTTGCTGCTTGTGCTATAATTATTTTAAAAGTATGGAACTTCTAATTAAAATGATTGTCAAAGTAGGGAAATTGGTATTTTAAAATGCATTGGAAAGGTCATTTTACTTCCATTTAGAGAAATTGATTTGTTGTAGCCTTTTAGGAAGTGGGGGCAACTGCTTAGCAAGAGACAGGATCACACAAGATGCATACAGAGAGAAAACAATGTGAGCAAGATGGCATTGCCACAGTAAGCAACTGAGTAAATACATTTCTGTAAGAAGAGGATGATAATATGGAATAAATAAGACAAGTGGTATCAGAATTCCCTGGGAATGCTTTTTCCTAGAAACCCCACTGAATAAAGTCAGGCTTTTCAAACCAAGAACCTTGCACAAATGCATAAAAGTAAAATCTTCCAAGACCTTATTTTGCACTAGTTTTCTCCACATAGCTTTAAATAAACAGGTGGACCTGTTTCTACCAGATACTACATTTTTTAGGGGATTTAGAACATGTGTAGTGAACAAAGACCAGGGCTTTCCCAGAGGCAGAAGCTGCTCCTGTGAACAAGGACACAAATAACACACTGCTGAGCTGGATGCTACTGCTGCATCTGACAGGATCTATGTCCACAGCACTGTGCTGGCTCCACTGAGGCTACGGTGGAGAACAAAGCAAAGTGGGAATGCCATACTAATGCAGATCTGCTGAACTCTGCATGTAAGCAAAGAGATATAACTGTACAGCAACACACTAATGTGAACTGTGATGGAATCACAGAATCATAGGATTGTTTATGTTGAAAAATACCTCTAAGATCATCAAGTCGGACTATTAACCCAGTACTCCCAATACCACCACAAAATCATGCCCTGAAGTGCCATATCTACATAGCTCTTAAATTCCTCCAGGGATGGTAACTCTACCACTTGGCAGCCTGTTCTAATGCTTGACAACCCTGTCCGTGAAGAAATGTTTCCTAATATCCAATCTTAACCTCCTCTGGCACAGCTTGAGGTCCTTTCCTCTTGTCCTGTCATTTGTTAGCTGTGAGAAGAGACACACCCCTCTACAATATCCGTCCTTTCAGGCAGCTTCAGAGAGCGGTAAGATCTCCTCCAAACCTCCTTTCTTCCAGGCTGCTCCTCAGAAGACTTGTGCTCCAGACCCTTCACCAGCTCCTTTGCCCTTCTCTGTACAGGCTCCAGCACCTCTATGTGTTTCCTGTCGTGAGGGCCCACAACTGGGCACAGAACTCAAGGTGTAGCCTCACCAGTGCTGAGTCCAGGGGGACAATCACTGCCGTGGTCCTGCTGGCCACCCTATTGCTGATTCAAGCTGCTATGGTGCTTGAACAGTCATTGATATTAAGCTTCACAGCTGGATACCAATATATTTTCTACTTATAGACACACATCTTGAGACTCTGCAGTTTGAGTCACTGAATCGTCACAACTGTGTCTAAAGCTGATCAGAGTTGTGCTTTCAAGGCATGAAGTTTGCAATGCAAGCTCTTCCAAAGAAAAAAGCCAGAAGCTGTTCCAATATTGATGTTACTTAATGTCCTGGGTCTTCTATCTGGGAAATGGAACTAATGAAATAATATCCCTTTTCTCAGTATCATAAAAATTAGTTCATGCATTTGGATGGGATAATGAAGATTTACAGAAAAGCATATGGGTAAAATAATTTTGTATCTCTAGGAGGGTTAGAATAACAGTAGATAAATTTGAGTGCCATATACTGAGCAGTAAGATTAAAAGGTTAACTAATGATTCCTACCTTTTAATTGCAAAGCACATTCTGCACCCTGAATAAGGCTAGGGACCTAGAGGGGTTAAGGGAGCAGTATGTGACCACATTAAGTTCATTGCCACTCACATGCTCAAAATGACAATGTTGAAATAATCCTGGAAGTAACCATTTTGAAGTATTTGACTTTGCAATTCTGGAAATAATGTTAAATTATTTTAAAAGGCTCCTCCTAATAAATTTTTATTATGCTCTTCTCCTCATCCTCTAGCCTTACATTTTTCCAAAGGGCAGAGGTTTCTCCTTGAATCCAAAATATGCAAATAAAACAAATGCAACACAATAACCTTCCAGACATACAAGGGCCTAAAAAGATGTGTCACAGAGCCAGCACAGTAGCAGATCTATGGCTGACAGGAGAGAAAAATGAAGCTTATATCAGGTGACAATAGATGTCCAGATGATCTTATTTCAGGGTCTCTTCTTTTCCCTTCTCCCCATCCAATCTTAATGCAAAAACAAATAAATCTATGACTGTTCATGGTGATAACATATCCTAAGTACACTGATCTCTGTCCCTCACACCACTGCTATTGGGCTCCCACTTGTAATCAAAACCATGACGAAAAAGGCTCTGCTGTTATATCAGACCTAGCTTCCACATGGACAAGCCCTGAAATGGTTTTACCACAATTGCCTGGAAATGTAGTCATGTTAGTATAACCAGAATTGGCATCTGATCGGCAGCACATTAAAAAGAAAAATCAATTGCTATTGAACTTTAAGTTCAATAGGTTCTTATTGTGAACTGATAACAACACAACTACTCATGACAATGAGTTTATGGCCATCACTCAATTAGAGTGTCAAGCTACCCTTACCCACGAAGAGACACCACTACTTTTACAATCAGTTTAATCACAAGAAAATTATCATCTCATCACCCATCAGTATCAATTGTGCATGGTGTCAGATCAGTTTGAAGAAATAGTTTCTGTACTGCAATTCCCCAGGTAGAGTATATTAGAACATACATACATAGTTTTCATTTGAAAATAAGCCATGTAAAACAACAAACATATGGGTGCAGAAGTACAGTGCACAAAATCCAAAAAATAATTGAGCAGCTTTATATACTCAGATCTTTTCATTGCCCTCCTGGCAGCCTATCACAGAAAACATACATTTTATCCTCATTATTTCACAGGAAGTTTACCAAAGAGAAAAACACAAGGATTATTTTAGATTTTTTTGGAGGGGAAGCATCTGTATTACCTGCTAAACATTATTTCAGGATATGAAATCTTTGTAGGTTTATGTGTGACCTCTGAGAGAACACAGGCAAAGCTGCAAGTTAGGCTCCTAAGCATGACTGCAGGTACACATGGAAGCCATCTTTTAATGGTGCAGGGTGTTGATAGTCTTTCTAGTCCTCTATTTAAAAGGTCAAAATGATGCTTTAGCAAATAAAGAACTTTTCAGGACCCCAATACACTGGTTTGAGTCTTTACACGTAGGATTTAGATGTACTATTAGAGAGCCTCTATTTATCCCTAAATACTTTCTCTCTCACTGTAATGTTAAAGAGATGTGGCATTTAAGACCACCCAAAAATCTAAGTTCAGGATCAAGTCCATAGAGCAGTGAGACTGATGCAAATAAATTATTTTTCAGGTTTTTGATTTGGTTTGTTTGTTTTTGTTTTTTTTTTCTCTGCAAGAGTAGTTCGATATTGTGAACTGACACCAAATAATAAGCTAAATTTACTACATTTCCTCTTTTTGGACTCTTCTTTAAAAAGATTTCAGGGAGACCTGACTCATAGATTGCAAATTGGAAGCCACTATTTTCGAACCATCCCATTGCTCCTTCACCATTAAAAACCACAGAAGGCATCTGAAGCTTCTATCCTGAGCTGCTCTCCCAAAAGCAGCTAAGCTGTCAGGCTAGGAAAAATGAAACAAAAAAATCCCCAACAAAAACCCACCAAAAAACCCCCCAAAAAACCCAAAACAAAACCAAAAAACCCACAAAACAAACAAACAAACAAAACCAAAACCCAAAAGAAAACAAAAAAAAACCCCAACCAAGCAAAAAAGCCTTCCATGACTAGCCAGTATTTCAGGCCTAGTTATGGGGCACACCTAGAGCAGAAGTGACGGAAAAATCCTCCAAAGGACTAGAGCATCACTTGCCCAAATTTCTAGATCTTTGCAAAGCTTAGGTAAGAGTCAGATAGTCAGACTGGGGTAGCTGCACGGCTACTTCAAGCAAGAGGCCATGCAAACACTACATCAGATAAGGAGGAGGTACTGAGTTTTAGGGGAAGATGACTGCTAAATGGGACTTTTTAAACAGAAGTATGGGTTGAAGTCTGTTCAAAATCCGTTTTAATGTTCAGTGTCTTTCTGTATGACTCAGTAAGACTTGTAGACGCCTGTGTATTATTGAAAGTCAATGAGAAGGAAGTCCTGAGTCACCAAAGTACTTTTTTCTTTATTGCTATTTCCATTAGACAGTGTGATGTAATTATTTAAGTCAAATACTACAGCAATATTTTTACAGCAGAAAGATACAAGACTTTCATATTTGACATCAGGTGAATTAAAACACAATGTTACATGAGTTTTATAATCATAATAGAACGAGAAGTTAAGTAGTCTTTTGGACTATTGCAGCTATCTAAGAGAAATGAAAATATTAAATTCAATTATTACTCTGAAATGTCTCTTATTTTTTCTCCGTGTACATAACTACTTTTTGAAATCAACAAAAGTGATTTTTGAATTATTTTTTCCTACACATCTTTTGTTCATTATTATTTGGCTGTACTTGGGGAAAAAAGGATTTGTAAACCACAATTGTTCTTTGAAGTACATCCAAGCTAATTACACAAACAATATAAACCCAACAGAACTCAAGCAATTTTTAGCACACACACATACTCCATTTTTGCTCACAGGATTTCCCAATTTGCATTCTGAGACCATAATAGCAGTCCTTTTCTCCTACAGACTTAATCCTAAAAGGTACACACGTATTGGAAGTACACACTTTGGAATGCAGACCAAGATACGCACGTAGCAACTGAGAGCCCACAGGCTCCTGTTCTGTGATCTCCCCTGATTGGAGATTCCACTGCAGGGCTATAAGCCTGGTACTGCCAGCTGCTGGAGCGCAAGCCATCACAGATAGAGACACTACTTTTCAATTTTTTTTATTTTTTTTTTTCTGACTGAAGTTTGCTACTGGAAAAGAACTTTAAATTGTGAACTAGGAAACAAAGGGGGAAAGTAAAACGCACCCTTCCAGGAAGTATCAAACACTTTCTAGTTTTGTAGCCAACACTACAACCTCTGGAACAAAAGGAGAACTTTCAGATCCTAATCCAGAAATTGAGTCTACAACAGAAGGCAAACTTTTCTCTTCAATCATCTGGAAGTCAGCAAGCAAGAGGTTCAGCTGCAGAATCAGGAAGCACAAGGGATCCAGCATAGTGAGTTTTTAGCATGGTGCAGAAACAGAATTGGTCTGCTCAGGAATACTTAGTAAATATAAAAGAGTGTATGGGCAAGGACAATAGAAAAGGGAGAAAGACAAAGAGGCCAAGTGACTTGCCCAATTCAAATATCTCGATCTCTCTTTTTGATACCAGCCAGTGCATGTACAGTTTACCACTTATTTTCCATTCTGCATAGAAATCAAATACTCTGCTTTTCTACAAGTGCTTCACAACACAAACTCAGTTGCATCAGAATACAATTCCCCTCTGGAGCAATGCCACAACCCTAATTTAGGACACCTATGTGGAAGCAGCTTCCTTGGAAGTGCTTTTTCCCTAGGAGCAACCTTCTGCTGAAAACACACAAGGTTGCATAAGCTCATCAAGCACACCAGTCCAACACATCTGCTACCTTGTTCTCAGGTCTTGAAACCTGGCCTGACATCAAAGCCTCCTACATCAGCATTAAAGTAAGCTGAGCAGTCTGGCAAGGACACACATCTTCTTTCTAGAGCACTATATCAGCTCTCCAATCTACAGCAAAAAGCTCAGTCTGACAACAGCAGAGCCAACAGATGAGCGGTGTGCTCTCATCTGCAGCATGATCAGCACTCCCTTAGTCACTAACACACGTTCTTTGCTGGCTTTGTTTTAGCTTGTATTACTGGTACCAGTATCTCCCTTTGCCCTATTCCCAACAAAAATAAGAACAAATTACTATTCTTTCAGATAGAGCTAACAATATACAATGTATTTCTACAAAACTGAAAAGCAGGCTATACAACAGGTAACACTGGTAAAGACCTCTGCAAAGACATAGGTCTTTATAGGAAATCAAGATAGCTTGGGCATACAGAAAGATCTGGCAGACCGTTCACATATTTAAACTTCACATATTTAAGGATTCCAGTGCTGCACTGCAGAAATGAAGCTGTTGCTATTCCACTGCAGCAGCAGTGGTGAAGAGACAACCACCTCTGCCACCTTTCTGTGTGCTTTAGCTTGTGGCACAGCATTAGCTTCCCTTCCAGCACAGAGGCAGCTCTACACAAAACAGACACACCAAGCTGAGAGATGAAGTGCAGTAAATCCTTGACTAACCTCCCCCTCCTTTACCAAGTGACCCACTTGGTGGGTATAGAAAAGGCCAGGTCATGCCCTTGGGTCCCAACAACCCTATGCAGCACTACAGGCTGGGACGGAGTGACTGCGAAGCTGCCCAGAGGAAAAGGGCCTGGGGGTGCTGGTTGTCAGTGGCTGAACATGAGCCAGCTGTGCCCAGGTGGCCAAGAATGCCAGTGGCATCCTGGGTTGTGTCAGCAATAGTGTGGCCAGCAGGATCAGGGCAGGGATTTCCACCCTGTTTTCTTTACTCACCACTGCTGAGGCTGCACCTCGAGTGCTGCTGTGGCCAGTTCAGAGCTTCACTACAGGAAAACAGCTGCTGGAGTGACAACGAAGCTGGTGAAGGAGCACAAGTCCTGTGAGGACCAGCTGAGGGAGCTGCGAATGTTTAGCCTGGAAAAAAAAAGGAGGCTCTGGGGAGACCTCATTGGTCTCTACAACTTCCAGAAAGAAAGGCGTAGCCAGGTGGGGCTTGATTTCTTCTCTCAGATAAGTGACAGGAGAAGAGGAAAGGGCCTCAAGCTGTTCCAGAAGAGGGTTAGATCAGATATTAGGAGACTTTTTCTTCACTGTATTGGAACAGGCTGCCACATGGTAGAGTTACTGTCAGTATTTAAAAGACATGCAGACAAGGCACTTAGAGCCATGGGTTGGGGTGGGTTAATGGTTGGACTTGATAGTCTTAGAGGTCTTTTCCAACCTAAGTGATGCTATGATTCTATCCTCCATTAATGCATGAAATGCATCCTAGGTCTTAATGCACTCAAATTAGAGACACCTGCCAGGTGATCACAGAAATTGCCTGGCAGATCTTTCACCCCAAATGTGCTTGGTGTAAAGAGGGAAAGCTTCCATTTCTTCAAGAAAAGTCCACATAAACTTGGAAATTAGGATGCAATTTCACTTTTCAATTGCAGGACACAATTTAAAGGCATGTCTATCACTGAGAATAAATTATCTTAAGAAGTGCCAGGAGGTCATTATGTTTGTTCTGTTTGTAATTGCTTAGTTTTCATTTTAATTTTTCAGCTTTTGTTTTATTTATTCTGTGGAAGATTCTTGTTTGTGTCTGGGTTTTTTTGCCCCATTGTTCTTGTTACATAATCTACATTCTGCAGTAATATAAATAGCCTGACACCAGAAAACAAAGCCCTTTGAAACAGAACACCTTCAATACTTACCTTTCAATACTGTGTATCATAGTAACACTTTCAAGACCATAGACTAGAATGTCCACTTAAGCATCTAATTATGCTGATCATAATTATGCTTGTCCATTTAAATACCTGAATGAGGCCAGTTTCTCTTTCTACAGTCTCCTATTTAGATACACACTGATTTTGAAAAAAACTCTGATAAACATGAGCTTGATGAGATTTTTTTCTACTTTCCTATTTTCTTAAGTACCTCCATTATTATTACTGCTTTCCCAAGTATCAGGTATTGATATACATTAAATTCACAGAATAACTGAGTGCTCAGTTAAGTGCTCAATAACCCAGGCAAATATGCAGTTCTAGATATGCTCTAAAATTTGTATTTCTGAGTAACACACAGTATGTTTATAAATTACTTGCCTGATAAAAATTATTTTGCTGATACACATTTAGTTCTGTTTTCAGTCATTTCTAGCAGGCTCTTGGGAAGAAACAGATGACTAACACATAAAAAATTCAAAGTGCATAGATGTATATAAATCAAGAAGAGAGCAAAACACTAATGTTGCATCTTAATTTTGCAAAAGGATAGAAAATTATGGCAAGGAACTTTTACTCTGATGAGATTTCAATTGCCTGTATTTATGTTGAAGGCTTTGGGATTTGTTTTCATCTGAATTTGTAGACACTGCTTCACAAAATGTAATTTGTTGAATATAAAGCTCAAAGCAGCATTCTGTTTTATTCATTTGTAATAATAAAAATCTGCTAATCATCATTATTTCTAAATATTTAGATGTCCTAAAGTAAGTTATCTTACATATAAGGAATAACGCTCTGTTTTACAAATTTGCACACACCTCAAATGCTGCCCTTACTGCAACTTCAACACTTTCAGAAGGCATCCATTTTGTTGGGGATGTAAAAATTAATCCTGAGGAAAAAATCTATGTCATTAATTCCAACAAGAAATATGTATATTTATACTAAATGGAAGCCACATATGCATGTTGGATCCTAACCCTATGAAACACCATCTGTCTATGCTAGCTGGATGACATGCAACAGGGCAATGGATGAGAAACAATACTAGTCATTCACTTAAAAAGAAATGGTTCAACACAGCCTTCTCTCGCAACACATTAAATACGATAGCCAGAAGTGGCAGGGTGCTAATTACTCTAGTGATGTGATCCATTTTCTAAATAGTGAGAACATCAATAATTCAGTGGAAGTGGCTGTTAAAAATTTTAATGTCTGACAATCCAAGCCTGGCAAACAGAAAGATAATCTTTTGTGTCTACTAGTTGGCATTCAGAGGCTTTCTTTTCATTAGAAAATATGAATTTATTGTTTCTGCTTGAGGCAGTCTAGATTATGAAAGATGACAGATGTATAACGTGTCTAGTTTTGATTGTTTCAGGTAGGAAGGCAGAACCCAGCAGACAAAAATGCAGATGTCATATATTTAATGAAAATTAGGTTTACAAATATGTTTAATAAAGTCTGAATGGTTTCTGCTAATAGCAGCAGCCCAATTACATGGAAGTGAGTATAGCTACATAAACAAAACAATATGAAGTAATCAGGTGGCTCTGCTGACTGAATATTGCACTTCCAGTTAAGAAAAATCCCCTGCTTACACACAAGAGCTTCATTTAGCTGCTGGCATGAACATTTTAGAGAGAGAGCATTAACAAGTACAAAGTCAAAGCATATTGAAGAAATGGACTGGCAAGGCATTCTTTGCTTACCTAAATTTCTAGCTTTCATATTTCTGCAGCAATGTAGACAAAAATAAGTGATAAAAGCTTTCCTGTTTAACAGTGTCAGACTGTAATTTGCAGGTACGTGTTGTTTGAATAGAAAAGCTTAGAAAGGTACTGCCTTTGACCAAAAATTAGAATATACGTACCTGCATAAGCTACAGCTCTCAAAAAAAGTGTTACTGATGAGCTATTCCAAGGTATTTAGGCACTTAAATCCCATTCTGGCAAGTCCAGTCTGTCAAAATCAGTGACAATTAGGTGGTCAAATAAGAATTAGGTTCTCAAATAGCTTTGTGGATATGGGCCTATGTCCCAGATCTAAACAGGTTAAATGTGTCAATAAGAATTTAAGTGGATCATAATATAATAGTCCTACTACAAGAAAAAGGGTTCAGCAATGCTATTTCTCTCCTTTTGCTGCTCAAACAGAATTTTAATGAAGGTCTTATAAAACAATCTCAGCATAGACAAACTGCTTAAATACCCAAATCCTTGATTCATCAATATTTCAGCCCACATGATTTTTCTCACCATAAACCAACAGACAGAGCTTATATTGTGTTCAAAGTCCCAAATGTAATCCTTCATTAAAATTTAGATTGATCCCTAAAGAAGATACTTCACACATTCTTGCTTCTGATAACTGATAATTGAATTTTATTAGTTTTATGATTAAGGTAGAAGCTGAGAGCATGCTTCAATTACTTGCCACATAATGTGATGCACTTGAAATTTTTACTTTCTAAAATTCCTCTGACATTAGCTGCAACTCTTCATTTCTAGCAACTTAAAGTAACACATTTCATTTTAACCTCAAAGTCTTCTTACAAGCACAAGCTACCCATAAGCAAAGAGTGTCTCTAGTCAAGGATTAGCATGTACCTACAAATACCAGTGATCTTAAATTATTTCACTTTAGGCTCTTGAAAGGAAACTTTTCTCTTATTTACCTACCCAGACCACTTCCAAGCTGAAATTCAAACATCATACAAGTAGTCACTTCTCAAAACATTGGAAAAAGAGGAAGTTATTTCTTTTCTGAGAACAAGTCCATAAAAATCTAGAAATAATCTCTCAAAACTTAGAATGGCTTATGTGAGAAGATGGGTGATCTTGTAGCATGTATTCCCTGTAGAGCCAAGATCTAAATGGGCTGCATGCATATCAGAAAAATGTATCCATTAACTCAGCTGAAAGAACAGTTCTCAAGGAGCTGTAAACTGGCAAAAACTTATGCCAGGAAAACCATAGACAAGATCATTTACATTCAGCTTTAATTATGATAGAGGAAAAAAAATCTCAAAAAAATACCTTATAAAAACTCCACTAACATTAATCTACCTGCAATGAGTCTAAGCAAACCATTGTCAAAATCTTACATTATACCTGATATATTAAAAGAAATGGATCTACACTATTTGTACAGAGATATTTTGCATGAACTGCTACCAGCAATGCCCACCCTCTATAATTAAAGGCTGACTTTAGTGTTTTATCTTCTGTCTGGATAAATTAAGGTTGCAGTCAACAGTTAACCAACTTTGATAATTTCTTTTCTCTAAAAAAAAAATAATAATAATAATAAAAAAATCAATTTTACCTCTTTTCCAGTCACTAAATCAATGTTTGGGAAAAATAAAGATATCTTTTCATCCCTTTAGATTTATTTTTATTCTTTATAATCACAGGTATTTCCCCACATATTGTTGTGTTGAGAATATAGTCCCTTAAGTATTAAAGACAACTTTGTGAAAGTCAAATCTATATGCTAATAGGGAAAAACCTAACCAAACAAGAAAACATCACAGATACTTTAGAGATTGTTACATCTCTTCACTAGGAATCAGTCCCATCTGAATGGGAAATAAAGAGCAGGAAAAACCCAATCACACAACACCAAAACAAACAAACAAACAAACAACCCCCCAGAAAAACAAACAAACAAACCACACCCAAAACCAAAAAAAAACAAGAAGCAAAGATATCCATTGAGCCATGTTCTGTGACCCAATCACTTCTGACAACATAAGCAAGGACATGAAGGGAGAAATTCCCAAAATGCTGGTAGCTCAACATGTAGTAAATTTTGAGCCTTTACTTATGGCTCATCTTATTTTCAAGGCCAAATTAAACAGTGTCTCTAACTAATGGTGGAAGAAATGCATTTCTGGGGGTACAAACCTTTTCACTGAACTTACTGCAGCTGGGTGAAGCACTGGACTTTTAGGCAGAACTCAAAGATGAAAACCAATTATAAGTATAGCTTCGTGGAAAATTAGAATTAAATTTCACAATAAATTGAATAATTTGTGAGGTTTTTTCCTGAATTTTTTGTAAATATAATTTTCAAGGCCAGGTTGGATAAAGCCTTGAGCAACCTGGTTTAGTGGGAGGTGCCCCTGCCCATTGGAGAGGAAGTTGGGACTGGGTGATCATAAAGATCCTTTCCAACCCTATAGCATTCTATGAATATTATGTGGAATTATGTTGATATGTCAGCATAATGTTGCCTATGTGCAAATATAACTGGATTTTAGTAAAAATATATACAAACTTAAAATTAAATATTTTGAAAATTTTTCCCCTTGAAAAAAGATACTCTCATATACTCACATATTGATTCACTGTTCTGAATATTAGAAATGTCAAACCCTATTCTGCACTGTGTTTTATGGAAGTCTTTTGTAAACTCTACTTCCCATTTCAACTTAACCTAGGAAATTTTTCAGAAGGCATTTGCTAGTTTGCATCAGCCCATATCACCATCACTTAGCGCACTTCCAGCTGCTACCCTGGAGCTACTCTGGCACAGGTTCCTTTAGTCTGTATTGCAGCCATTACTATGCACAGCTTAACAAAGTCTTGGTAACTTCAAATTTAATATTGAATATTTTTTTAAATATTGTTTTCTCCCAGTTTGCAGTTGAAATACTGTGTGTGCCTATTCAAAATTCTATGTACTTGGTATTTTTTGAGTTATTCCTTTGTGTTATAACCTACATAAACATAAACACAAACCGCAACAATTAAACTTTGGAGAAGTTCCTAGTGCCCAATTTCCAAATATTATATCATTTGATGACTTACCTAAATAACTTTTGGGTATTTTTCCCTGCAGTAGTTAAAATATTTACCATGTAAGTATCCACCTTTTATTCCTCTGCAGGTGGTTAAAGCATTGCTTTTGTGGTAACTCCAAAGGTCATCTCCATCAGGCACCATTAAAGGAAATCATCTTTCACAGATGTTTGTTTCCAAAGCAGACTACAGAGAAGTCATCAGAATGTTACTGTGATTTTGTTACCTTTGGGGAGTGTTTATTATTTAGCTATCATCATTAAAAATTCAAAGCAGCGCATTGGCATAGCAAGCTGAAATGAGATTCTCCCACCACCCACATTCATGGCTAAACAACTGGGGAAGGATGCATAAAAAAAAAAAAAAAAGTGAAGAGAGAATAGGTTGCCCTTAGAAACAGTAACATTAAGCATTCTAAAAGCTGCAAAATTTGACTTAAAATTCCACAGATTTACAGTGATTCTGTTTCCAGAAACCTTACCCAACATAAACCCAGGTAATAATAAGAAATAGCAAGGTGGCAGTGTTTTGAACAGCATATTGATTTGAAGAGCAGCACTCAAGATTTGGACATGACCAAGCCCTTTTGGGTTTTTTTTACCTTAAAAGCAAGAGCTCTGTGTTGTGCACCATTAAACCAGCAACAAATTCTTTACACTGGCATTTCTCTTTGATGTGGTATCAAGCAATACATTTGGCATGACCAAACCCTTTACTTTGGCCCTTTAAGCTCTGTAGGAAGGGAATAAAGACCTCAGATTACTTCATTTATTTGAAACTGAGATTGTGTTCTGGAGATACACAGGACCTGCCATGCCTGTTCTTTTGCCAATATCCACAGCTGCTCAAAGAAACTGAGAGGTGGGAGAGTAAGGCAGCTCAGAAGAACTGCTCTTCCATCATTGCCAAAAGGGACACTACAGCCCTGGCTAAGAGCTCTGTGTAACTTTATTTTTTTTCCCCTTCTTTTAACTCAAAATAAAATTTATGGTTGACTTCCTACATCCTACAAAATTCTACTAGGAAGCTGTCTGAAGGGGCCAGTAAAGGAAGCTAGAAAGAGGAATGTACCTGAAATGTTACCCTCTCCCAAGTTTAGACATTGATTTATAGGATGTAGAGAGAGCCCCTCTGTGAATAGGCTTGTCATCACACATCTTTTGAATTAGAGAAACAATTCAAGAAACAAGACAAAATAGAAAACAATTTCTGTTCACCTACCTCACCATTTTGTCTTCAGTATCCAAAGAATTCACAGGAAAATAAAAAAACACATATAAAACCCACAAGCAAACAAAACATGTGAATTCAGTCAGAAGGGCTGAAAGCTACTGCCAATGTCCTGAGCCCAAACTACAAGTTATCCTAGGCCAAGGGCATTCCTCCTACTGAAATCATGATACAACACAGGAAGGAGTTTAGAGCCTTTAAATTTAAGTTAGTCATCAATCAGTTAGGATTTAGCTAATAATTTCCAACCCACGTCTAATTAAGTGCCTCGAGCTGAGGGTAGCTACCCAGACTTTATCATCAAAGGAGCATCAGCATCACCATCCCCTGCCTCTGTGGGAGTCACTCCCTGAGGGCCTCTTGCTGTATCACCAAAGTGTACAGAAGGAGCAGAGAACATTTTCTTTCTTGGTTAGAACCTTAAAGTTCATAGGGATGAAACTGAGCTATAGAATCAGTAGGCAGAAAAATCAGAATCTTTCTTGATAGAGAAAGAGAAAGGTTTTAATGGTTGGCTAAACCAAACCACCATTTGTCTCGTATTATAGAGAGATGTGCCTGTATTGAAGACTGAGTTAGGTCCCTTCCTGAGGAATGTGGTCTAAGTGGATTTCCATGACAGAAAATTAATTTATTCAGCCATCTCATGAAAACTAGTGAATGACCTAATATCTATGTCTATGACATATATCTTTGGTTGACTTATTTTTGTAAAGCACTTGCCAGTCATGTACCGTATATTATAAAACCCAGACATCCTAAAAACAAGTATCTGTTCTCCATGTGAACAGGAAAGGACACCACCAGAATCTAAAAAACATTAAATCTATAAAAACTTGATGCCTAAATTTGAGCTTAGAATAAACTGCCCAGTCATTGATAAAGAAATTAAAAAAGTATTCTACATATTCCAAAGAGAAGTGTGATATTTGAAGGCTTGAGGTTATATTGGTTCCACCTGGTATATACTGTTAAAATCTCAGAGCTGCTAATTAGTCAATTCTAATGCAGAAGAAGTAAATAGTCCCTCCTAGACTGTGGCAAAGTAGAAGACACTGAATGCAATTTTTTTTATGTACTTTAAATGGATATGGTCAGCTCAATAGGTAGAAAATAAAGCTTCTGTTACAGACTTTCTTGTGTGTTATATTTCTTTAAAGTTGTTCCATTTTTCATCCATTAGTGAGCATGCTCTTTCTCCATTTGGCACTCCTAAGAGAAGCATGTTATTCTGGGGGGCCCTAACTGATGCTGCTTTCCACTTGCAAAGTTTGAGTCCCCTTCCCCTCTAATTCTGCAGCCAGCTCTGCTGCAGGTTTATGCAGAGATGCTCTGAGGCCACTCAGGTTTCTCACAGCACACAGCAGTAAAGCCTTACTGAACAAGTGAGGATGTTTATGGGCCCATCAGGCAGTGGTGTGTGGCAGTGATGTGGCTGAAGGCGCATGTTAAACACTTCTAGCATTCACGTGTCTCTCATTTGAATAGAGGCTTTCCTTTCTCCTTCCTGCTTCTAGGCTTTTGAGAACTTCCCCTCAATGTGGAGACTGTTCATGGCTCTTACCGTCTGCTGCGAGAAAGGCTGCAAAGGAAGCAACACACTTTGCCTAGGATCAAAAATATCCTCTAAAGATGATTTTTCCCTTTTCTCTCTAGACACAAAGGCTAGAGTGACTTCTAATTTAGTCAGCCCAGCCAAGTGCTTAACATTACCTCTGCAACAATCAGCCACATCAATTTTCATCTTTGCTTTTCAAGTTGTTATGAACTATAACCATACACATTTGCTGAGAGAACAGTGGTCATGACTGACAGATTGCCCCCAAACTAAAATATGTCCAAAGTGATGGCTCTACAGAGCACAGCTATTTGAAATAATTGTGTTGCTTAATTTTAGTAATGACATTTTAAAATGAATACTGAGGCCTTGATTGAAAAGTATCTGCATTTTTCTGTTCCTTCTGCTTGCCCATATTGTTGTAGCTATTGTCTGGTAATATCTTCAACAAATTACAGAACACTGGAAAAATTAACTATTATTGTCTGTCAAGTTTTGATACAAGAAAAGTCAGCCTTTAATAGAAGCCTACTTGCTGACCTTGTGACTTTATTTGCAAAATATGCAGAAGATAATAACAGATAAAATTTGCCTTGTTAACTCCTCTTTTATAGCAAAAAAATACTCCAGAGAAGTATTTCCACACACACGAAGCTCAAGAAACGGATTGGGAATAGTCAGCTTGGATTCGGGAAGGGGAAATTCCAGTGGACCAACCTGATAGCCTTCTACAATGGGGAGGCTGCTCTGGTGCATGAGAGGAGAGCTGTGGATGTTGCTGACTGCAATAAGGGGCCCTGGCCCAACTGAAGGCAAGTCCTGAGTGCTGCATCTCCGGGCTCACTAATGGGCCCAAGACTGTTCAATACTGTCACTGATGACCTGGACAATGGGATAGAGCAGTCTCAGCAAGTTCAGAATATACAAAAGAGGAAGGAGTAGCCAGTACACCAGACAGTTGTGCCATCTTTCAGAGGGGCCTGGACAAGCCAGAGAGTGGCTGAGTGGAATGCCATGCAGTTCAAGAAGAAATGCAGGGCCCTGCACACAGGGAGGAATATCCTCAAGCACCTGTATATCCTGGGGGCTTACCAGCTGGAAAGCAGCTTTCCTAAGAAGGGCCTCAGTGTCCTAGGGAGCAAAAATAGAAGCCAGCAGTACACCCTTGAAGCAAAAAGTATCCCCAGCTGCATAACTATGCTTCCTGTCAGATGATTCTTCCACTCTTCTTGGTGAAGATGAGTCCACATCTCAAGTGCTAAGTCCAGTTCTGGGCTTCTGAGAAATATCAAGACATGGACTTCTTTGTGTGAGTCCAGTACAGGACTGCAAAGATGATTAAGAGACTGGAGCATCTCCCATATGGGCTGAGAGAGCTGGGACCATTCAGCCTGGAAAAGAGAAGGCTTATGGGGGATCTCAGCATGCACAACAAGCACTAGATGAGAAAAAATTATGAAGAGAAGCCAGACTCCCTGTGAAGGGAGTTTGGACTAGAAGACATCCAGTGGTCCCTTCCAAATGTACCATTTTGTGATTCTGTGATTCTATGAACTAAGTATTAATATTGCATATATATATTTTTTTAACCTGAAGATCTTAAGTAAAGCATATATTTCCAGACAAAATTCAAAAGTAAAAACCTTAAAAACTCCCCAGGCAGATAGATGAGGTTGAGCAGGGGGAAGGAATCAGCAGGGCAAAAATAATTCACATTACCTAAGTGTCTCCTGCCTTACCTGAAACCATTTAAAGTCTGCTTTTGTGGATATGTACAAAAGAGCTAATACAATTCTTGTAGGTAAAGAGAGAAAGGGTAAGGTAAAAATGTAAGTCAAATTATATCACTAAATGGTGAAAAACATTATGTGGAACACCCGAACTCCCTGGAGCCAGTAAATGCAGGGTCACTACTGGGGCTTATCTTAGTGTAGCTCAAAAGGGGAAAGATGAAAATAGGAGGAATTTACAGTTGATAAATGGGACACATTCCCATTAGTCAGAATGCATTTTTAAGACACCTAGCAAAGTAATTTCTTTCTCAAAATCTTGCACTGAAGATATATAAGCCCTGTTGCCTCCATGCACTCCCAAAAAGAAATATTCCTTTACTTTATATTCTCCTCCTTGTAAGAGTACACTTTATCCATTCTCTACCAGCTTCAGTGTTGTAGCTGTAACTGATAAAACTTTTGTCCTTTTGTAGGGCTCCCCCTTTCTCTGCCTCAGTTTCTCATTTGTTACATGGCAAAATCACATTTTAAACTTGACACAAATGTTAGTACTACAGTATATTAAAGGCTGAGGGATTTAGATATTATATTGATAAAGACTGTACAGGTGATAAGTACTTCTATCATCTATATTTATAAACACATTAATAGAGATAATCATAGAATTATCTTTGAATTCCACTTTTAGAAAACCATGGTGGTGTTATCATTTGTATACTTTATTCCCATTGAAAAAAAATGGCATTTTTAGAATAAACTACTAGAACATAGACTACAATATTACCTTTTCTGTAACACTCTCATTTCTCTCCTGTCTGTTTCATATGCTGTACTTTCAAATTCCATTCGTTCTATTTGCACTCTTTCAAAATCATCCTGTCAGGTTCTTCAGTTTCATTCTTTTATGTTTAAATAAATAATGTGAAATGAAGTGTTTTGGGGTCGGGGGGACTGAGGGATTCTGCCTGCTGGCTGATATCATTTCTCTGTATTAGCATATGTTCTCAAAAATGTGGCGGCATATCTGAAGAAGTTAAAAAAGAACTCCTAAAAAATGTTACAAACCTCAAGCTGTAGCCATCTGGAGCAAGAGCAATGCCTGCCATGAACTTACATACCTCAAATTCTGACAGGTTTTCAAGCTGAGTGAATTCACATCTGTCAGAGAAACAAGCAGAATTTTACACAATGGAATGCAACATGGCACTTAGCTGCAATTAAAATTATAATCAGAGAGCCTTATCTAGTGTGCTCACAGTAAGCTGGGATAATTTTTTTTTTTCTGGTAGAGACAGAAAGGAAGGCCCAGTCTAGAACTGAGAGTGATCTCGTGGCTGCTGACATGTCTTTTCCCCAGGAATGGCTCCTCTTGCTTGGAACAACCCCAGGCACAGGCAGCTGCTGCTGTTCCCGTAAAGCTATTTATGTTTTTGAAGTCCAAGAGGAACTCTTTCAGGCTCTTAGCTATATATCTTTACAAAATAAGGTTACCTGATTTCTTGATTTCCAGCATAAATTGCTTCCTAATACAGGTTATATAAGAAGTAAGATGCATGCTGTTTATTAATGCTGACAGCCACTGGAAATCTGAGCCAGCCAATGTACTCCCTGCCTGTTTTGTTTGATCCAGAGAACCAAAACTTCAGTCTGTGGATCTGAGATGTGAATAGGGCAAAGCTGCCCACTCCATTCATATTCAGCATGTGGATAGATTTGTCATGGGAGACGCGTAGGGGGAAGTGGATTCGGTCTCCCCCCCAGCTGCACACAGCAATAGGATGGGACCCTGGATGGCCATCACTGTTACAGGGGCTGCCTATACACTGGCTCCACATCCAAACATCCTCAATGAACAATTACATTATAGTGTTCTTTATTGTCTGTGATTGTCTCCTCTGCAGAATTTTGATTTGTCACGTGAAATCTCTAGATTCAACATAAATATGAAAATGAACTTGGTATAAAATTCAAATACTAAAAAGCAGCTAAAAGGTCATATTTTACCTATTGTCATTTCACAGTATGGATAATTGAGATTTACTTACTATGCCATTCTAAAAGAAATTAACAAGCTACATTAAACTCTGTGTTCTTTAGGAGCTCTTAGAAATGGTAACAATTATGTTTCTAGAGTTTACATATGTAATTAAGGAGTGATTTTAAATATTTCAAAGAATCTGATCAAATTTCTCTACCTGCAAGAGACTTGTCATTGTGAAATCTTTGGCTTTAAAAATATGAATGCCATTACAAAAGAACAGGGCACAGCCTTATTCATCTTGACAAGTTCAAGACAATGATGAATGATTTCTAAGAGAAAAATCTGTCATTATGCTTTGTAGTACTCAAGAGAAGGGACAGTAAATAAGCCACTGAGTAAGTGTTCAGAAACACTGGGGTATTTTTTGCAGGTGCTGTATAATATAATTTTTAATAACTGTCATCAAAGAGCACTAAGTTCTTCAGCTGTCATAATGAAATGACAATATATTTTGAACAAAGTTGTAATCGTATAATTTTAAAACTGAGTCATTAGTATGTGAAAAATCAGGAAATTAAAAGCAAACATCTCTTCTGAATTCCCTTTTTCGTCCCAGGCAGGCCTGTGTGAGATAATTGCATGAAAATACAACCAGGATGCTACATAACATCTGCTACATAACAGCTTAGGAAGAAACCAATTCATTTGTGTTAAAACACCATTCCATGTTTAGGTGTTTTAAGTGTAATAGGCAAATTTCTGTGATCTACTGCTTTAGTTATTTTACTAGGAAGAGTGGGGTTTTCTTGTGGAAGAATCCGAGGAAGTAGAGTCGGAACAAAATGAGTATTTCCTGGCAATACCCTTTTATGTTCACAGCAGACTGCCAGAAAGGTCCACTATAATGAGAAACAGAGTGTCCCCAGGCTGAGTCTGTGTCCCCTGAGCTTCTCCCCTGGCTGTCAAACTGCAAAGCTGAGACTTCCTTAACCTGAATTTCAGATAGCTCGCTTCACTCTGCAGCTGAGGCAGGTGAAGAAGATTCATGCTGCCTGTTCCTGTAGCCCAAATGAGACAAACAATATCTTGTCAGGCAGCGGTAACGCAGCCAAGATCCACCATGGGTTTGAACCCTGCATCATGCACAGGTTTGCTGTTAGCTCACGAGTCCTGTCACCTACAGTCATGGTCCCTAAACTTCACCTGTGGCAAGTGAGAATTAGCAGGTGACAATTGTGTCCTTTGGCTGGGGCCACAGACAGTTGTATATCATTTTAAAACCCTTAATTTTTTCATTCAAGAATGTCTTGTACAATATAAAAGCAGTTTATTCTTTATTAATGAACACATGGCAAATTAAGGAGTTCAGAATGGTTATTTTTTAATGAAAAATATGCTTGAGTGCATTGCTGTTATACAACTGACATCATGAAGAAGAGCAGGACTTTCAAAAGCATCCTTGGAAGTGACTGTTAAGAACACGTGATGCTTTTAGTCCATTAGCTCCTGACTTCTGATGTGAATTCCTGACTGCTTGAAGCTAGTGGTGGAAACTCCAGGCATTACAGACAGGCCACAGTTTCACTCCTGATGTAAGTTTTTCCAGTTACAATAAAAATACAAACATTTAGTACTTACATGTCTTATTTTTCAGCATTTCTCCCCTTGTGTCATCAGTAAGCTCAAAGAAATTTTTACAGAGTTGATGTGGATTTTACATCTCTCTCTATATTATAAGAATATCATCTTTCAGCTAAGCATGTTTCCCACAGCAAAGAACTTACTACCAACATGAATTACATACATTCAAGTGTAAAGGGAATGATCTCAGAACTGGAAGAGATATTGAAAAGCTGAAAATTAATTGAAAAATACATTGACTTAGTGATAAATATAATTCACCATAAATAATGCCTTTTCAAAAGTCAAAAATAACAATGCCATGCTGTTTCACTAAATTATGCAAGGGGAATGGCTGAAGCACAGCCATTTCAGAACCTTGAAAGACAAATTTGGGGATACACCTTCTATATTGCTTTACTGAATATCACTGTATGCTCCTCCAATCCATGATAATGGCTATGATATCTCCCACAAACATGATAGAAAAAAAATGAACTATTACTCTGCTATAAGGAAAAAAATCACTAAGAAGCATTTATGAGTTTTCATATCTAGTTCATCCAAATTTAAAGACCAAAGCTTGTCTTCAGTGTAAGCAAGGGGGTAATTTGGCCAAAAGCTATAAAACCTCATATACAAACAATGAAAGCATGACTATCAATATGAAATATTTTTTCTGTTTCTGGAACGTGGAGAATGTTCTATCAGCTGAACAGAAAATAATCAGAGAGGGATCAGAAAATTGCATGGGAAAATAATATAGTGAAAAAAAGAACCTACATATTATACTTTAAATGTATAATAATTTTTAATATAATGATCATTTTCAAAATATAAGCATGATAAAGAGTGCACGCATACTAAAATCAGGTCAATAGGGTGTCTGCCTTTCACTGAACCCCCATCTCAGTAAACACCCTTGCTTCCACCAATAAGTCTACATGTTCAGAGCAGCCACCAGATCCTTGCTCTCCTGGCCTGTGTGGCAAATCAGGAATGCAAGCTGAGAGTCCTAAGCCAAGATCAACAAGTCTTCCAAAACAGAGTTTGAAGGTTGCCGCAATCAGTGAGATGAAGTGCTTTAAAGACAAGCTTGTCTTATCTGCTAGAACCATTGTACATCATTGTTGATATACAAGAGTCTAAAACAAAATATTTCTGTGTATTTTGGGTTTCATAAATTTAAAGTAACAAAGACTTACAGAAGCAGGTCCTTCAGAGGAGAGAAGACCAGACTGCATTTTTCAGATTCTGATCCCCAGATCTTCTATCTTCAGCTGACAAACTTCAGGAATTCAGACCTATAGGACAAGAGTTGGTTCCAAAACATATCCAGTATTCCTTATGTGCATTTTATGAAGAATGTTAGGACTATGAGGCCCTTGAAGTCAACTCTTCTCATTTTTTGCCCTTTCTCAGTCCAAACATCATCAGATTGACCATTTTTTCAGAAAGTGTGTTGGCTGGTGTTTGGCAAAGCACTGAGCAGATTCTTAGCCCGTTTGATGATGAGTACTCGGCCCAGATATGACGTTAATGAGACAATTTGAAGTGATTATGAACGTGGAGATAATAATCTAAGGCTTTATCTTTGAAAGGTAGAATGATAGATACATTTAGGCATAACTGTTTTCAGTTATTGTAAAGATGATGCTTCCCTGGGGAAGTGCACAGACTGAAAAGTGAAAAAAACGGAGTCTGATTTTACTTAATTAAAATATAAGAGAAAAATATTAATTGGAGTGGAAGTTATATTGTAATTATTTAGAGGATTTCAATTTAAAAAAGAGTACTCACTTCTTGGAGTCTAATTCTTGTGTTTCTGTGTGCTCAATAAAGTTGTCACATATTAAGCTAGAAATCCAGTGGGCAATTTACATTTTAATAGCTCAGAAGCAGGTTTCTGTGGAGTGCTGTAGAGGAACACATCTCTCTTTTGGATTATCCAGGCATTTATTATGTGCACTAGTCATCCAAAATTTTTCAGGATATAACTTTTTTCAACATAGTTTAAGCTTCAAAAGATCCACAAAAGACGGCCATTCAAATAATTACAAAAACAGAACATATGACTAATTAGATAAGACCATGTCTTGAAGTACTTTTTTATCCATCTGAGCCAATTTTCACAATCCTTTTCCTTTTAAAAAAATTGTGTTATTACCATTCTCCAGCGATTCTATTGCAATAGACTGATTTGTCATTCAGACAAAAGGATAGGCTTGAGAAAATACAAAAAAATGCACCTTTTTTTTTAGCAACTAACTTTCATCATAGTTTCAGTACACCCCTTAACCTTTTCTGTACGACCTTGAAAGAGGAAAAGTAGTGACTAGCTTCACAAAGCCCTATGGTTCAACACACCTCCAGAAAAGAGGTCCACGACCCATTCTCAAAGTTACCCACACATTGCAGTGAGATGAACATGCACAGTAAGTAAAACCTGGACATTAGGAAGCTGTGCTTTAGCCACAGCTCCGTTTTTTGCTCTGCCAGTGTTACCAGTTAATACACCTTGATGGGAACAGAAATGCAGTCAGTCACTGCTCCTGTACCCATTTAAGCTCTCCCTGTTAACAGGCACCACTCTTTGGATACCAGACACTGATCAGCTGCTTGTTCCTTTACTAATGAACTTGTCCACAAGTGTCTGAAAAGTGGTGTCTCTGAGACTCCAGCTTCAGTGGAAACAAGTGAATCACATGAATTTTTCAACTGTCATTGAGCTTGTCTTTCAAGGAACAGTATAGAATTATTGAATAATCTTTGTCGGTGCTTAACATATAAAATTTATCTATATATTTGGCTGATTTATTTCCCATTTCCTCAAACAATTGAAGCAACATTTTCTTTATGTTTTGCTCTGTGTGTGCCTATCACAAGATCAGGGCTAGTTTAGCTGTTCAACAGCATTATGAACAACATTTTTAATAGGCTTTCAATAACCTTCTCAATATACCATCAAGGAAAATAAAAAGACTATTGTATTTCTTCAAGGGAAAAAACAAAAAACAAGAAACTAAAGTTCAAGTACTGAAGAAATCAGAGGATGTTTCCATTCATAAATATAAAAATATTGTAGAAGAGTATTTCAATGATTATTTTACTTCCCATGTTCCTAAGTTACAATTCGTTTTTATTACAAAGTTGTTATTGCCAGAAATCAATTGAATCAACTCATTCAATGCAGGGAATTTTTAACCTTTTATGTTTTGAGGAAGACACTAATAGCTTCTGAAGCCAATAATAAATAATATTTGTATTATTGTAGATTATTGCTGGCATTTCTCAGTGGATAGATTATCTTACTATGCCAACTGTTTTAGAAAAAAAATACTAGTAGGAAGTAGTTGCTTCTGTGGAAAGTTTATTCAAAATGGACAATGGTTTTGAAGAGAAAAATAATGGATTCTTATAATATCCTACATATATAAAGCATATTGTTGGTTACCATCTAAATTAAATGCAGCTGAAATGTGAGAAAAGCAGTATAACTAAAAAAAAGGTAACAAAATAATATCAGTATCAATAGAAAATGATATATGCACTAAGCAAGCTGAAGAGGTATTTCATAGTTTGTGTCAGCACCATGAAATATTGCTGGACCAGCAGTTTTCTTTTTACTGATGTTTTACTTTGACCTTATTAGTTTGGCTTTTGCAAAGACATAGCTGTCAAATTTACAGCAAAAATGAAAAAAGTGTTTATCCTACTATTCAGTAGTACATGGACATCCTTTCTTATTTTTCCCCATCAGCACTATTTTATACCAAATTAATGATTTGGTATGATTTGCAGAACAACAAAATTACCACAGGGGGTAAAAATGATACATTAATGTAACTTAGCATAAACAATTTTACTGGAACTCATGCTTTTAATTTAATATTGAGCTAAAGAATACTATTTTCTTAATTCCAGTTTTCTTACAAGATTTCCTACAAGATACAGGTTGATTTCACATTTTTTAAAATTTAGGTTTTAATGCTATTATCAATAGTCATGACACTTCTTTAAATACTGTCTTTACCTGAACTTATCCAAATGAATGCTAACATTTGTTATTAATAGTAGTTATTAAGTGAATTATAATCCATAGATGGATAACAGAAATCTCTAAATTTTGCACTTGAAAGGAGACTCAAAACTGACCCATAGGAATAGAGGGGGAGTGGGATGATAGGAGGAGGGGGAGCACAGGGGCCAGGGCACAGTTAATCTGCACTCCCACATTTAATGTTTTTTCTTTTTCCCAAGCCGATTTGACATCTCTGAATTAGCATACTTACTGAGTCTTTACTGGTTATCATCAGCTATTACTCTAAATAGATACTTCTGAATCATTGTCCTTAACACTATTTCAGGAGTAAATTTTCAATATGTTGCTTCATGGTTTAAATTCACTTGTCCATGTGTAGTGCAGACATACATTTTGATTATGATTTAGATATCTATTCTTTGATACATCCTTGGGGGACAATGACCCATACAGAGTAAGTAAACAGGGCAGGAGAGACCCACACTACTTTGTAGTGGTGACTGGAGGGCAGGCAGGATGTAAACTGTCACTAGATGCCAATGTTTATGGCAAACCAAACTTCGCCCTTAGAAATGAAAGCAAAGATGGAAGAATAAAGGAACTCGACCTGCTCTACGCACCTTTTAAAATGATCTTTTCCAAATTATGTTAAGGAAGACAGAGTATTGAGTCCCTACCATGGCAAATAGAACCCTTGGCTGTGAATCTCTGGCAATAGTTGATGATTAGTAGGAAAGACCCTGTGAGTATCTAGAGGAGGATGTGCATCAAGGGCACGTATAACACAGTATGAAAAAAAGATTCATATGATGCATCAAATACTATTAAGAGAGGAGAATTAAAAACCATATTAAACAAACTTTGCTGACCCATAAAAATCAAGCTGCCAAATAGCCTTTCAAATGCTATTTGTCTTTGATTCCTTCCACTTGAGACTCCTGACCAAAAAAAACAAGAATGTATTTTTAAAAAACATTTTATGAAGAACAACCCTGCACTAGAAGAATAGAGACCTCCCGAACCAGAAGATCTTTTCTGATCCCTACGCACTGTGTTACATGTAAGAATATCCACAATCAGACTTTTTCCACCATATGCCACTAAAAACATGATTCATTTTCATGCTCTGTTTAAGCTGTCTCGAGTTTTGTTCAGTTATTAACATCCATGGGGTGTACATATGGAGGTGCTACTTTTCAGGGAGTTAGAGCCAAGGGAGGAAAGCAACCAAAACACACACCATACTGTTCAATTGTTAATGTGCTTCATCAGACAGTTTGGCTTCAAGATCACTGGAGCAATGCTCAGGCAAGCTAACAACTTGTTACCTCTGCTCCTGGCAGAGCAGGCAAAGGCATCTCACCTTGGAGGAAAGGCAGGTTGCCCACAAAGATGCAGGCCATGCTGCCCTACTTCCCCCCGCCCCCCCGCCCCGCCCCAGCTACCTTTGTCACCTAACACATGTAGCCAACACGATAAAGAGGAGCTGAAGAGACACTGAAGTCATGTCTCAGTCTTCTTGAGTTTCAGTTGTGACATTTTGGAGCCTTTCACTTGAAATACTTCTAGAGGATGGCATGGTGTTCTGTCACTGCAAGTGATTCACAGGGTTAAAGCATGAAGAGCCCATCCTCAGTAACAGTAAACCTTGCCTAGCAAGGTTAAGACATTTAATTAGGGGAGTCTATGATTTAGATATGCAAAAAGACTACAACTGAAAAGCAGAAGCTTATCTCTAACCCTGGTAATTTAGCTGTAATTTCTCCTGCTGTGACCTTCCTGTAAAGTGCTTCCAATAGATATGGGGCCTCCACTAAGAGCTTGACAATCACCTGACAGAAACGATCTTCTCCAGCAGAAATAATTAGCATAAAAATCAATACATGGATTCTGCTTAATTATCATAAATAACTTCAATGAGTCATTAATGGCAAAGAACCCTTTTTTTTTTTTTTGGCACAGGTGAGATTTTCTTGGTTTAACATACCTAAAAATTACTTTGGTTGCCTTTGCATTGATATAACATTCTATTTGGTATAAACTCAGAAACTTCACTGTAATAGCAAAAAATAGAAACTTTTTAAAAACGTAACAGTGGAAATGAAAATCTCACTGTAAAAAATTGAAGAAAAATTAGCAGAATGGGCTAAAGAAAAAGAAAACTACAGGAATAAATAACAGAATTTTATGAGTGAGGACAGATGAATGGAAATTCATGTAAACTGACAGTTCTACATGTATCTCACGGCTATTCACTCCACTCCTGCCCAGTTTTGGTCTAACACAATGCTCATGGTAAGGCCTTATGTTTGCTGAGAACAGCACCAGATCAACCTTGATTCAATGAACGTATTGTCCTGTAAATTTAAGAGATCCAGTTGAATAAAATTTGGTCAAAGTGAGAAAGAAATGTGTGTGAGCATGGTAGATAAGAATATATAGACAAATGTGAACAAATATTTCCAAGATGCAGTTCTATCAAGTTTTGATAATCCTCTAAAGCAGACATTAACTGGGATTAGTGTATTACAACTGAATGCTTTTTATGCTTCTGGGAATTATATATTATATTTGAGATTTAAAATATACTCTGTGTGTTCTACCTACAAGAAAGGCAAATTACTCTGCCTGCAAGAACAAGAAAAACTGAAAAACTACAAAAAGTGTATTTTTTAAAATATATCTACATGTTTAATCATGCATTTGTTTCAGCACATGTAAGTACAAATTAAGTTGTGAATTACAAAGTCTTCTCTGAATTTTTAGAATGGAACAAATTTACTGACTGCATATTATTTTCTTTTCATGCAAACTCTCATCATGATTAAAAGAAATATTCGCACTGCTGAAGAAATTCTAGATCTTTCAAACATATATTAAGAATGTGAGCAACATAAATAATGACAGCCCATGAGAGTAATTATGTTACGGATATAAATACGTGTAAGTCTCATAAAAACTTTTTATTTTTTTTAATCTGAAAATCATTATTTTTGCTTAGAAAGACACTTCAGTCTGCTGGCATGAAGAAAGAGTAACATATTCAGCACTCCTTGACAGGAGTTGCTGAGTTATTAGAAATACTCATCCAGTATTGCGTGCTTTATTTTAGAAGGAATTTGTATTATGAAGTTTCATACCACAGCAATAATCTCCTCCAGTAGGAAAAAAAATGGCAGTATGAATAGGTTACAAACAGATAAACATTCCTAGGAAAGTTCTGAGTCATATAATGTAAACAAACACACTTTATTTTTGTATGTAAAAGCAGTAGTAGCAGTAGTAGTAGTAGTAGTAGTAGTAGTATCACAACTTACTTTCTCCTACTAACACTAGTTTAGGGTGAAACATATCAGATTCTCAGCCCTGGGACCCAAAAAAAGAGGGGCTGGCATTTTCAAAAATTTGAGTGAAGCATGGGAACAATACAGTTTGTATAAACCAACTTTTCTAACTTAGCAGGTTTGTGTCTGAGGTTTGAACTTGATACCACCCTAGAGCGTACATAAGCAATTGGAGCAGAGTGCAACTGAAAGAAAAATTGGCCTTGCACCATCTGAGTATTATAACTTAGTGGCTTCACAGTAATTTTTGCAGGACAATACAGCATTGCCAAGATTATTGCTGAACTTTGCAGAGCAGTACTGAATCTGCTGCTTTGCTTTTCCATAAACCAAATATGGAAGGATAATTGGCTTTATGTACAAAGTCCTATTCCTTTCCTCTGAAGCCTCAGTACTGGCCGAGACAACTGGTTGGTCACCTCTTTCCAGTTCAGGTATTTACTTTTCCAAAAGTACATTTTCCAAATTACAGCTTTTGATAAAGTTTCAAATGACATCCACTGTGCAGTTTACCTATTATTTAAAACTGGGTTTAATCCATATATATGATACATCAATTGTGTAACAGACAACCTTTAAATGACTCAGTATAATAATAAAACCACTTGCTGTATAGTTAGGTAATTAACTGTATGAAAAAACTGAGCAATCTTTCTGCTATAGTTTAATTTCAGAAAGAAAAGTAAATCACCTATAAGTTGGTAGCCCAGAAGCAAATATTGTTTGTGTACTGTAAATTTTCAATTTCCCCATCTTAATTTACATTCTTTTTATTTGTCTCCTCAAAATGAACATTTTTTCATTAAAATGGTTTGAGTAATGATATAGGGATGATATTCTTCATGGCCTATTTATTTTCAATTCTAGTCACCTGTGAATTATATATTCTTTAATACTTGAGTGAAGATGTGTCATTAGTAAGATCATAATAAATATGACTTGTTATCAGAATACAAATGGAAAATAAAACTATACTCTAAAAATTATGAGCCCCCTGGGATGAGTTAGCCCTTGATTTATACTAGGCCCTGAAGACTATAAGGCTATGACAAACCATTCTCATTACCTATGCTCTGTCTGCATTTATCTGTTGCATACTTCAGGGCAGACAGTTACACATTTACAATATGCTCACTAGAAAAAAAGAAAGGCAGGCAGAATTCCAAAAAGTTTTTGCACAGAATCATCCTAGAAATGTAAAAAAATAAAAAGTAAAAATACCATTGCAAACATCACGCATGTCAAACAGGCTCTCTTCTAAACACCTCTGATTTGGGGTGAAGATGAGGGAAATAACTGGGTCTAAGAATTTTTCTTGTGTGGAAGGAACTTCAGAGCAGATCATCATTCACCCCATAAGCTCAGCCCTTTTCTGAGGCCCTTTCCCAGTCTGTGAGGAAGCAGAGTAGCTTGCAAAGATTTGAATGTACTGTGCTGTTTTAGGCAGACAGTATTTTTCTCTCTGCGTAAAAAGAGATTGTATCTTAGGGGAATTTTCCTGTGCTGTATAATAAACTCTCTTCATGTGGGTCTTTTTTCTTTTATTCCCTGCTATGTTTTCTAATATTTTACTATCCAATATAGAATAGGAACAACAGAAAGGTTGTTTAAGGGAATTTAAGGGAAATTCTGCCAATTCTCACCCAATAAGATATCTAGCAAAGTTAGCAACGCTGAGCATGTGACTTGAAAGCTGCTCTTTAACTCAACACAAGGTGCCAGCTCCTAATCTGAAATATCTTACAAAAGGAATATTGAAATTCTGAGCAACATGAATCATGGGAATTCTCATGAGTTCTAGGTGCAGATTATACAGAATGTATTTGCATAGAAAAAGCAAGAAATTAAGAGTTGGGGGGGGGTGGTTTGTACAAACAAGCGATGTGCATTTTTCTTTCTAAAAAATAATGATTGCAAGCAAGCATTTTGTTATCATTCTCCCTTCCATCTTTATCAGAATTCTGCACTACAGCCTGTCCAGACAACAGTTCCTAGCCTCAAATCAGGTTTTCCACTTGCTTTTTCAAGAGAAGTTTGTTCTCATGGGACCATTTTATTCTCACTGAGCTTCATCTCAATCAGCAGACAATTCACTGAATAGACTCAGTTTGAATTGTTGTTTCACATAGTCACACTCAATTGAGCATAGATGCTGGTGATCATTAAAGGCCATGGCCTTCTTCTGGCAGTTTTGTGGAAAACATCCAAAATCCACACAGTGACTGAATTTTATATTCCCCAGAGATGAGAGGTGTGCAATGAGATGACTTCTGTTGCTCTTGCCCCAGTACACTCACATGTGGATGTTCTCACTCTTACAGCAGAAATAGTCAGGAAAACTGAGAGCTACAAACTTTAGGCTGAGTAATGCTACCAGATGTACCTGTTACCTTAGCTTGCTGGGAGCATAAGAGACACAGTTGAAATGCATGGACCCACTAAGTCAAAGGCTGCAATCTCCATCCACAGTGGATGTAGGTAAATTTCATGTTTTCCACTCAGTGGGTTTTCACCAGGAGTTTTAAAGAAAATCCAATCCAGAATGAAAGGTCTTGTATGGTTGTATACCTGGGACGTATTAATATAAATGTCTCCTTTGTTTCTTGGTATCTTCTCAAAAGGTTTCAACCATTTCTCTCATCCATAACTTTAGAAGAGTAACGTTTATAATATTTGCATCAATGCAAAGAAAAGTATTGTCTCGAATATATCAATGTCATTATATAAAGCTCCAAAATATTTCACAATCTCATCTTTAAAATGGATATTAAAAAAGGCAGGGGGGCTCAAAACTCATTTACATGTAAAAAACATTCAGACACTGCCTTCTGATCTCACTTCAGCAACAATGGTATTGACTGAATCACAGCAGAACAGAACAGAAAGTCCAAATATAATGGAAATTATCTAAAACAATTTTTATAAGAGAATGACAGAAAAATATTTGATTTTGGCTGGTTTTATGTTGACCTCAGAGAAGAACCTAGGTATGTTTTAACCAGAAATATAGAAGCACAGTAACAAATAACTAAGTTCCGTTCTTCATAGGGATTCCAACAAAAGTAGTTCTTAGTCATTAAGAATAGAGACTATGCACTAAGTCATGTATTCAATTTCCTTACCAGGCCAAGACATTTTGGCTAATGTACAAGTCTTTTTGTGCATAACAGTATAACTTGTTTAAATAGTTTTGAAGTAAGAGCAATATTGGAACATAAGGTAATTAAGCTCATACTTCGATTATTCTACTGTTTGGCTCACAAAGCTTTTCCAGAAAGGCAGTTTATTGAGAAAGTGGTATATCAGCTCACATTATGAATGCTGGTTTGCAATGCAGGAAGCCTGTTTATTTATTTATAAGTGACAGCTTAGATTCTATCAGCTGCAGTATTGTCAGACAGCAACAACCAGCTGACTCTCAGACGCTGGGGCCAGAGCATGTCCTGGCAGAAAATTCTGCCTACACAATGGCCAAGACAGAAATGATGTTAAATCTAACCCTTACAGTGTCAGATGAGATTGTAAAATGCACCTTTTTGGTAAAGACTTCTCCCAGAATCACTGGTCTTAAAATACTTCTGTAGATTGTCACAGTTTTCTTCCTTCCAGCATTTTGCTCCAGATTTTTCTAATCTCTGAGGCTTTTATTGAGGATTTTACCCTCAGGCAATGGTTACCAATGTTTAATGTAAACAGCCAAGCCCAATTACAGGATTTATCCCAGTGTACAGTGAGATAATAAGGTGCCAGTTCACAGTGCATTACACAGGAAAAGAGCATGTCTCCATTTTGCTCCCTGTTTGCTGTTGGCTGTTAAGGGACGTATAATCTCAACATCACAAACAAGCGATAGACGAAACTGAAGTCATTAGATGAAGTGTTCTGTGTACTTTCAGACTGCAGACACAACCATTATGGCAGATAGCGTATTTCCATACTGGTGGACATTGGGCAGATATTTAATTTCACAAGAAATAGAACTAATAAGCAGGAATTTCAGGAAGTAAACAAGTAGGTTATTAAATCTGCTTGCGACAGTAGCTAATAATCCTCATATATGTAAGGCATCCAAATATCGTCACTGCAACTGATAATCATTTGCTCTCCCATTTTTTCTACATGCACTTAAAAACATTTTCTAGGCAAATACAAAATGCATTAAGCCCTAAAATAACAGAATGAATGCTAATATGTCAGATTTGTTGTAGGATTATAGGACACGTGAAAAATATTTATAATCCCTCATATAATGTTCAAATGGGGTAATCTGTATAGATTCAGACTGTGGAATTGTACAGAATATGCCACTTCTAGCTATCCTATTCACAGATCAGGGTCATTTTTCCACAGATTATTTATACAGTACACAGAGAAAAATTTGAAGTGATTGAAGAGGCTGCCATACTCCATACTCTGCCTTCAGGATATAGATGATACCTTTAAAATGGGTGAAAGGCTAATTAATCTTGAACTGTTCATGGATGATATATATGATAATATGCCTTAGCCTGACAGCATTTTGGGAAGGCAGACAATTAAAAACAGAGCCACAGTTTTCTTCACAAGACAGCACACATACAAAAAATCAGACAAGAGAGTTCAATATACAGATGCATGAGAATTTGAATGCCACTTGAAATACAACTTGAAACTCAATCTTCCCTGGGAATATTATGGATAGCAACAGGGCAGACTGGTTGAGTTTGACAGAATCCACAGCTTCAGGCCTTGAACAGGTATTTTACTGGGGGAAAAGGCTGCTATATGCGTTTTACTGTACTATCATTTTCTAGCAATAAATCTGCTGCTTTCTAACAGATGCAGCTTTCATGGCAAATTACAACTGCATTCTTCAATTTTCTCAAAGAGAGCCATCAAGATATATTCATCCCATAACGAGGCAACAGTCTTCTTTACTGTTTCATTTATAGTTGTTCAATATGTGTACACATCTATCATTATTGTTCTTATTCCTTATCATGTCTAAAATGATGTGACATGCTTCCTAAACAATGACTATATCAACACAGAAGTCATGATTTTATCCTGAGTGAAAGAGAATTTAAAGATTTCATGTCAAATACGTCCAAACTTAGAAAAAATAGAGCAGTAAAAAATAAATTGCCTTACTTCCTAGATGAATTTTGCAGCTTGTACTTAACGGCTAGATTTCTTCCTGTGCCTGATCTAAGAGTTTTGATTGACAATAATCAAGCTATTTTGTTCCACAAAAATACCTGGCACCTTTTGGAGTTGTATGAGTAATAGATAGAACAGGTGAGATTTTTGGATCTTCTTGTGCTTAGTGCTAAGCTATCCTCTTTAGGTACTGAACTGTAAGAAATATATGGGACATAAAAAATTAATGATATAAGCATCTTTTTCCAATTGCCTTGATTGATAGACATAATATCTGAGTATATTAAAACTAATCTACATGAAATTTTACTATAACATCCTTCCTGAGTGGTGGGAGAGGGCAAGGCAGAGACAATGTAGTTTTATCACCCAAGAGAACAGGCTTGCTTAATCTATAAATACAAAAAATTCACCTCTTTCTCATATTTTTTGTCACATTCCCCTGGCTTGCACTATTTCATGCTGTACATAACACAACCTGAAGAACAATCAAAAGCAAGATTGTATTTGCAATGACATTTAAAAGAAGCATTTGCACTTTTGCAAATGGTATCAAGAATGTTGCCTACCTTTTATTTAACCCACTGGAAGTTTGATTACTTGCAACTATCCAGATGGGTCATTGCAGCTAGCAGATGCCCCCCGTGGCTCACACATTTTTAGCATGACTATGTAATGTAAGTCTTCCCCCTTGCTTATGTTCCCCAAAGTACATTTTTCAATGGTTTGTTTAATTATGCCTACATTTGAAATGGCCTACCACAACATTACTTGCACATTAGAAAAAACCTACTTTCACAAGTCATGTTTTTGATCTCAAATTTCTGTGTTTTCTTTGGGCTTGATTTGGATTTTTTTCAATCCAAACTTACATCACTATGATATTATGTCCCCACTATCTCACTTTCAGCAACTCAGCGTGACACCACACAGTAAGGGCACATGCCTCTACCAGACAAAAATAATTTATTTATCATTCACAACTCTCCAGAGTTTCAGTACCACTTGGGTTAACATAATTCTAATACAACTTACTTAACACTACCCTCTTTGAAGGATTGACAATGAAAGCAGACACCATATACTTCTCTAGGCAATCCACCACTTTTGCACTTGTATGATTTTTTTTTACTTATTTGTTTAGATACTGGGATGTATGAGAGATGCTTGTACCACCAATATTTCTGCGACATGAACCATAATTAAACAAGTGTTTAGTTCTGGAAATGTCAGCTTAGGAAAAATTAATGATGCTGTGTCAACACCCAATGATGCAAAGAGACAAATGATGCAACACTGCACTTTCATTACTGCCAGCTTTTAAAAAGTCTCTCTTTTTATTTGATAACTTTTTTTCAGCCAAGCAGCATATTTTAGGGACAATCAATAACTCTAAAACTGAGATAAAGATATCATGAGTGAACTTTTTTACAAATTAAGCCTGTGTAAACCTCTCATTCTATCATCGTGAGATAGTATTTCTCCAATATTATGAAGTAAAGCTGTATTATTTTTTTTTCACAGAACCTTACTGTATAAAATAGTTTATAATACAGTACAATACAGTAAAAATAGGCCTATGTTGTTACCTAATTGTGAGTGGAAACAAATTTACTAGCTTGCAGAATTAGAGAAATACTCATTTTGGAGCTCCGTCATTGACTCCATAGCTATCATTGCATGAGGTCAATAGGTCACTGAACTGTCATGGGGTTAATTACTCCTGGTAAAATACGTAGCAGTTTCTGAACAGAAAAAAACTACATAACATTCAAGTGCTCGGGTTAACTCGCCCTGGGACTGACATACAAATAGCACATAGTCCCCAATTTAATCAAGTAGTTTTTGCTGTAATATAAATAACTGGTCCTTTATTAACTCAGAAGAAAGTCCGCGCCAGTGTTAAGAAAACTGAATATTACTTTCCAGAATGAAACTTGGAAAAGATAAATAAAAAATTAAAAGTTGGTTTCTGGCAAAGAAAAAAATTGGATTTTGTAATCAGAAAAAAACTAAAAGGCTAAAAACTGGAAACTCCCTCAAGGGCCATCCAGCCCAGTCTCTTGCTATGACAAAAAGCGTACATAACTAATCCCATTTTAAACTAATCAAAGAAGACCAATTAATTTTGAGGGCTTCCTTCTCCACTGCTCCTGTTTCAAGGCTGCTCCAGAATATAATTCCTACAGTATTTCTTCTTCTTTTTTCCTTAGAATAGAAAATATGTTTACTCAGGCCCATTACTGTTATTGTTAAATTTTTCTTTATTTTTTATCTCAAGTAGTAGCTTTCTGTGTCAATCTACTTACCCAGCTAAAGGCATCGACAGGACTTTGAGGGAAAGCAATCCGACCTATCCTCCTGTCTGACTGCCAGAAGGTCTCATGAGTGGTCAGACTGGAAAGTTTCCTTAACATAAGCTAAGTCTTGCCCCAAAGGTATGTCCTGTGTTGTCCCCATCATCCCACATGCTCTTTTATGAAACAGTTTAAAAGTTTACTATTTTAAAATCCATAACCTGTAACTATTTTCAAGTACAAGCACATTTAAACAGCAAATGACTTGAATCAGATGACTGGATCAGGAGTAGCAGTCTGTAGCTGTAAAGGGTTGTGGCTATAAAACTGTAAGGAGGGAGGCACCTACCATAAAGAAAGAAGACTCTGAAGTTGTCAGGCTGTCATTTAATTTTCTCTTATAAGAAAAACATATAATATGTTGTGTTTGTGAATTAGGAGGTGGGGATTTATTTTTGCTGTGTTTTGTGGTTTTCTTTAACCACATGATTCTTGAATTATATGCATGAAAGTATGCTAGTAGTTTTGGAATATTACCATGATTTGTGCCTTTAACAGAAGCACAAATACTTTCTCTATGTCTAACTTACACATTCTAGGAAGGCTTTTGTCTTTTTCAAAGCTCTATTACATAGAGATTCTATTATTAACTGCATCTCTGTCTTTATCACTCATTTTTAATTTACAGTAGACTTTTTATTAGCAGTTCTTAAGCACCTGACCTTGTACTAGAACATTTCATTCCATTTCTATTAATGCTGTTTTAAGGTCACCCTGATCTTCCTATGTATTATTCTCATCTTCCTGTGAATTTTCAGCATCTCTCAACTTTGACTGATTGCCAGATTTTTCTATCTGGCCCCTGACATTTCAGTAGCACTTTACTGTTTCACATCATTTAAGATTATGTGGATGACTGAGAAACAGTGGCAAAGAACAGGTGGATGCAATATCTGGAGCTGGTGAGAAACACTGACTACACTAACCACCACGAAATTAGGCACAAAGAAAAGCAGCTGGAATGCCACTGCTCCATATGGGCTCCAGATTCACATCAGTACATTTTCAGCATTTAAAAGAAATCTATTATTATTTCTTACACTATCAATGATTTTCAAGTAAAATCACTTTCAAACATTATTCAGCCCACTGAATATATAACTCACCATTAGAACTCCATTTTCTAATTTAGAATCCTAATTTAGGTATGACATCCAGGTGCCCACACTTACATGGAATTATCCTGGACTTCTGTGACTAGTTTCTAAGTAATAGAAATCAACCTAATCCAAACTTTTCTCCACACAGTGGCACTTTAAAAGATGAAAATGAAAAAATAATTTAAATATATTCATCAACACTTTAGAATTTTTCCTATGGATTATTCTATTGACTTCTTTCTAGTAGGTTTGGTCCTCTAAATTTGAAATTGAATATCCATAAAACCAGTATTAAAATACAAGTACCACATATGTGAGCAAGTGTATGATGGATGTCAAACAATACAAACAAATCCCTTATGAGCATTTTGTACTCACAATAAAAACAATAGCATTTATTTTGCTAATTTGCATACTTTGGTACTTTAAAATTATAAAAAAATAATTTTATTTATTTTGGCCTTTATTAAGGTACTTTACATACATACAAATGCCATCCCAGGCACAGATTAGGACCCTTCTCTCTTGGAGTCAATTAAGAAATATTTTCTAAATCAGTCTTAATCAGTCCAATTTTATCTACAACAGCATATTTTCTCTCTTAAAAGGATAATTTATTTATTACCTATTCTGTCAAGGACATTTTTCATTAAAAATCTTGTTGATTGCTTTGGGTCCAAATGCATATGTGATATTTTTATAAACAGATGTGAGTGGGTGAACAGAGTGTTTTTTTTTAAATTAATTACCTTAAAAAAACCAAATCAACAAAAAGAAAAAAAAAACCCGCAAACAACAAAACCACAACAACTTTCATCACGCAATACAGGGCCTTATAACCAATACAAATCCAAATGGGCTGGACAGAAAAGTGCTGTGGCTCTGTTCCCATGCACCTGCACAGACATTTTCTTCTACCATCCTGCTGCAAAATTGTGGTTCTGAAGTTGTAGAGGGGATATTTGGACTGTAGTAAAGAATAAAATAGGCAGAAAATGGTTCCTTTTGTTAAACCACCCAAACAGGTACCAACAGGTGCAACATGGGATATTGCAACCCAAATTCTATTTCTGTTCTACATTCTACTTTAGGATCATAAATGCTTTTATAAGCTTTCTGAGATTGAATAGTAATTAAAGAAGGGAAAGTGAAGTGAGGCTTAAGCACCTGAGCCAGAACTCAGAGGAAATGGCCGCTTAAAATTTGTGGGAATATGAGAAAGATACACAGCACCTCAGAGTGATGGGGCACTGTGAGAGAACAGAAGCATGTTGCAAATCAGCCAGGGAAAAGAGCAGTGGGAACTGGATATTTGTTGTATCAGAGGAGTCAAAGACAGACCTTCAGGAAGAGAAATACACCTTTTACATGCAACCACAGGAAGGAGAGATTTGCCCTTCTGAAAACCTTTCCCCTCCTCCTTCAAACAGTTATCCAGCCTGGAAGGCTGTAGGCACTTCCTATTGTGCCAGGCACTCTGTTTCTCCATCTGCATTTCTCATACACTGTTTCTGCAGTGCATCTGTTTTTTCAAGGCCAATCCAGCATTGTTCAATGCACATATATTTCTGTGTTGTGCACCTCTCTTTGTAAAGGAGATGAACAACATCCTTCAAAAAAAATCTTAAAAAAAGAATCTTAAAGGCAATGGATTTGAATAAGGAATATAGCATTTTCTTTTCATGAGAAAATGAAAGCAACCACTCTTCCACAGAACACCCACAGTCAGCTGAAACATTAATGAGCAAAAGGGAACACATACCAGTTCCTTTGCCTGCTTTATTGGCTCTGCTTTTCCACGAATGGCAGAAGATATAAATATTACTGTTAGCCTTGGGGCTTTCTTCAAAAATGCTTGTCTGTATCAACTCATATTGTGAAAAAGTGTCAGTAGCTGTGTTAAACCACTGCAGGCTGAAACTGAAAAATGGCACAATAATTTTTTCAACCAGTGCATGCAAGATCAAAGCTGTTAAGAGGGGATGACAGGTGGCATAAATGTCCCAAGGCCCTGACTCACTAGACACATAACAGCATCCACTCTAACTCTAATAAAAACAGTCCCAGTAAAAACATCATAAAAAGCAGCAAGTAGCCTGTTACATCTTTGACTTTGGGGTCATTCCACCAAGAGATCATCTGGTAGCCCAGTGAGAAATGTGTAATTGTATTTTATTCTCACGCACTAGGCTAAAAGTGTCAGATAATAAAATATAAGAAAGACATTTTAAAAGACATTTTTATATTGATTGCATCAATAAAATCAATGCCAAAGTATGATCTCCTTATGGAAACCCAATTTCAAAGAAATTGTATCATTTTACATGACTCGCCATTTTTTTTAATGTTCTGGTTTCAGACTTGTAGCTCTTACTTCAGTTAAAATAATTATTTAGTTATAGTTAGCAGGTAATGAATATTAATACATAATCTGTGTGACAATTAATAATATTTTGTAGCAGGTAGTACAATGTGTCAAATCTGAATGTCTAGTAAACCATATTAATACTTGTAATTAAAAATTAAAAGGACTATACCTTGTCTTTGAAGAAAGTTATGAAAATAAAATACTTTTTTACTCTATATTCTGTAATGTGTTATTTCAATTACTCTTTATTTTCATTTGACTATAATCATATTGGGAACAAACCTGTCTAACCTAATGGTTTTTATTTGGACTATTTGCAGCATCTTGAAATATATATCACAGCAGATGAGTGGTAGTTAGGCATCTACTTTGGAAAGAAATAGAATTATGATAGGAATTAAGAGAAGAAAAGATTTCGAGTATAAGTACTACACAGGCTAGATTTAGGTGTTAGATCATTAGGTTGAAGGAAAACAACTTGTCTTTACCAACACGGTACATAAAATGTAGTGATATTCACTGTGATAATAACCTGAAGGCCTTAGGAGACACACAAAAATGCCAAGTTCACACAGGAAAAAATAAGGCTAAAGCATTATTTATAGGGATGTGCTTGGACCCTTAACCTGTAAATAAATCATACTGAGATTTTTTATGTGAATGAAGCCTCAGATTTATTCCTCCAGAGAAAGACATGAAAGCCTGCACAGCTTTGTGAAGCAGACCTGGTACAACAGTAGCTCGGAGGCGGAATGGAGTTCATTTGAATGTTATTTAAGCACCAGCTCTGCAGTGTTTAAAGTGGTCTTACATCAGCCCAGCTGACCTTTGAGGAACAGATACAAGCAGAGCTGCAGGGGAAGGGGCTTTGCTCTGCAGGGAATAAGGGCACATGCTCCCAAACCAGGCTGTGAAATCCTACTTGTTCATAAGAGGAAGGCAAACTGGCCACTGAATAATGGTCGTTTTCAGACATACACAGTACATAGTAAATGCTTACCTGTTGTTTTGAGAAGTAGCACAGGCATTAATTAAGTGTCTCACTGAAACTTCACAACTTCAGGTACTACTTATTGAGCATGAACAGCTGGGCACTCTGATTTTGATGAAGTTATTTTGCACTACACTACAGCTCAAGTTTACCACTCTTCTTTGCAAGTCAAGGAGACCCACTGCTAAGTCCCGGCCAAGAGCTCATGCTGGGGCTGCTGTGTCACATGCACAGCCCTGTGAGGGCAGAGGCACATCCAGAGCCCCTTGCTCGTGTCACCCAGCTGGCCAAGTGCCCTGCTCCACCTGTGCTCCCAGCTGAAAAGGTGAGTCATGCCCAGAGCTGCCCGGAGACAGACACCTCACTGCTATGCAGACAAACCAGTGACTCCTGGTCTGCAGGTGCAGTCTGGGCATGCAGATTAACCCGACACCTTTCTCACACAAATTTCAGTGTCAGTGTGCTCAGTGTAAAGGATCATTTTTTCACATGCTCTTTACACCATGGTTAAATAGGAAAATTGGTTCTATCACTTAAAAACACAAGTGTTTTATGAACTCAAACACTCCAACTCTTCCACAGGATACTTTTGGATGGACACATTTTTCTGACATCTAAGTGAGAAAGGTAAGGATAATACTTTTATGAGAGGAAAATAAAACAAACAAACAAACCAAAACAAAACAAAAACCACACAAACAACCAAAAAAAAAAAAAAATCAAAACCCCCTACCAAACCAGTTCCGAGACATTTCCCGACCCAATCATGTTTTGAGAATCCTAATATTGACTGAATAAAGCAGTGAGCCTCAAATACTGCACATACATTAAACCATCCCTAAGCCTCAGCATCAGGCAGTTACTGCACTCAAGTTGAATTGACACACGCTTCCAGCACCTTAAAATGGATGTCTCTGTCTTCAGTTAGTGACTGCTTCATAGTCCCAAGCAGCAAATGAAAGGACACGAGACCGAAAATCAAAGCCCAAAAGGGAGATATTACTCTGTCAATTTCAGTTTATAATCTTTTTTTAATTGCCAGTTATACACACTGGTTTTCCATCAAACAAGCAAACAAATGTGAGTGTTTCTATGGAAGAGACGTCGCTCTTCTTTCTCCTTTCTTCTCATAGTTAAGCAATTATTAAGTTAAAAGAACAGACAAGGAGAGGCAGGAAATCTTCCTTCCTTAAGTGAACAATTGTTGGGGAGTGTCAATGTGATAGTTCACATAAGGCAAGTAGTACTTGCCCCTAAAATAGTTTGCTGGTAGAGACTCCATGTTACTAAAGAAGCACATAGCACCTAACATTTGAAGTATAGCAAATCATAAGTTTAAAAATAAATCAGGCATACTATGTGTTTTACAGGTGTAAGGATTGCTGTTGTAATTTCACTCAGTGCTGGGGGAATATGCCCTACCTGCTGTGTACAATGTCTGCTGATCAGGTTTCCCAAGAGCAAATGCAGCTTCAGTAGCTGATTTCTAAGAATTACCAGTTTATCACAGAGACTACTATAATTTTCTCTCTCTTGAGAGATATGATTATTTTTTTGCTTTCTACCCTTTTATGTAATACAGCTACTTGTCCTGTATCAAACGCCTGCTTGAAAAGGTAAATGCTAATGCCAAATAATTTACATAAAGGAAAAACAAAGCAATTTTTTTCTAATTGTTGGCATAAAGCAATTTGCCTTTTGAAGCAGTAAAGATAATTGGTGACAATATTGTTACAACATATTTAAATGAGTAAAGCATTGATCCTACAGGGGAGCATAATTAGCACAGCAGAAGTCATGCGGGGAGGGACTTAAAAAAATTATTGGAAAGTGACTTGAATTTTAAGTAAGTTATATTGCTATTTTCACTATACATATTATGCATAGAGTTGCCCAGATACCAAGACACTGAGTCTTGATGGAATAAAGAAAAGCATGAGCTACAATGATTTCTTTCCTTAATAAATACTTTAATAGGTATTTTCATTATCATCCTTCCTGAAGAGACTTTAAAAGCAATACTGAGAGCTGCAGCCGTGCATGTCGGTTTCAAGCAGTGCGGCTCAGGCATCCCCCCTGCTATGTGGCACTGAGTCTCTGGGTGGCCCAACCCGAAGGTGGCAAAAGCGAGGCAAGGACAGCACAGGAACTGCAGCCCAAGGGGTGAAAGTGCAGGGAAGCTGCATCAAGCGGGAAGCACCAGCCGTGATAGTGGCAGAGGGAGGAGGAGCAGGCTCATGATTGAGAATGGAGTTGCACTATGCTGAGCTGCTGCCTGTGCTCCCAGCATGCTGGGGTGAGGAAGGGACGCTAACACCCGCTGCCCATGTGGAGCATGTTCAAGGACAAGGAAGAAAAGAGGAAGGCAAGATCTAATTTTTCATTTAGAAACCTAGACTTGAGGTTGCATTCATCAAGCAGATGAGGCAATGCTTCTGTTATACTAATTACAGCTTAAATCAAAGAAGCCAAAAAGCAGGTGGGCTATTGCTATGACATAAAGTAAACTTGGAGGCCCTGCAGATGAGTCTCTGCGGGTTGGGAAAAGCCTCCTACCAAGGCAGTAGGGAGGGGTTCCGTGTGCCCATAGAGCACAGCTGCTGCGGTCCACAGGCGGAGCGGCAGCGGCTGTGCTGGCGGAGCACCCGGAGACGGGCACAGGGAGGGGCTGGTACAGTTTAGGAGCGTCAGGGACGGCCCCACACACTACAGAAAAGGGATGTGATGACACACTAGCATTCCAGAGGCTACCAGGAGGTGACCAGAAGCTGCTACATCACCTTGAATGTTTATGGGTTCCCCATTTGTGAGTGGGGAATTATAGAAGCTGTTTTGACTCCAAGTCTTTGAAGAAAAGAAATGCTAGTACAGCTGCGTTAACTCTTTGATATTAATGATGTTGCCCATGCAGGACTTAATTAAATGTGAGTAACCTATGCAGGTTTGGACATTGTAGTATGAAGGGCAGCACTCATGCTCTGATTTTGACATTAAAGGAATGTTTCCCCATGTCTGAGTCTCTGCTGAAGTGGAACTGCGGCGCTTTCAATGACAAATAACCATGAGCATGTGTTGGATAAATTATGTCCAATTTCATTCTACTCTGACAACTGACACATCTTTCCTGTGATGTAATCATAATTAATAATTTATAAATAATTAATAATAAATTGTTCACTTAATTTTCTTAATTTTAAGTAATCACTGTGACAAAACTGTCTAATTGAAATCATCAATAGAATAAGACTCAAGATTCCTTGGCAGAAAGTTTAGATTAATATGAAAAACATATTCTGAGTTGCTATACTAGATCATTAGGGAAAGCTGGTTAATCACCATAAAGTGATTATGACTCAGGCTGAAGTATAAACTGAATTGAATCCTGTGATCATCGATGTGCACAGGAAGTCTGGTAACTAGGCTTGTCATCTCTAGAAATTCTACTTTGCGAGATCTCTAACCAAAGCTGGCAGTGCATCAGAGAGGAGACATAAGACTGAAAGGGAAAAAAAGGAAGAGTAGAAATATCTCATAGCTGTCATCTCTGTTTCTCCAGACAGCCATTTTTACCCCAAAATCTAGGTAAAAAATCTAGGGAAGGAGAGAGCATCACAGTCACCACGCTCTCACTGAAGTCAGTGAGCTAGGACCCTCCAGCTCACACAGGTGTTTGTCCAAATACTGGGACTGCTGTAAATGTAAATATTTTTGTTCTCAATTATTCAACCTCCAAACTTCAAAACTTAGTCTTGTGCAACATAAAAAATAGAGAAGTTGCAATCCATCATGCCAATTACAATGATGATAAGGGAAAATAGTCCAAGATAATAAAAGAAAGCAAGTTCAAGTAAAGGATTTTTTTCTTTACTCACTGCTTGCATAAGAGCACTCATACCAGTGAAGTGGTAGGGAAAGTGGATGGAGACACTTTTAAGAGGAAATCTCAGGAGAAAGTGGGTGATTATTGTTCTCAATTGGATTAAATGACTGTGACGTATATTAACCATTATGGGAAGAAAGGGAAAATAGTATTAAGCCTTGAGATAAAAATTCACTGAGTATTCCTACAGTACTATCGCTCACTGAACAGGCTTGGAGGCTAGGAAAAAAATTACATCTCAAAACTAAAAAGCTATTTGGAATGAACCAAGACTACATTCTTTTTTCTTACCTTTATTTTTTCAGTGTTTAGGAAGTGATCCTTACTCAGTTTCTGCAGACATTGTTGAATAAAATTCATGCATGGGAGCTTCCCTAAGGTCAATGAAACTAATCACAATTCACATGCTTACAGCAAAATGCAAGCTTAAATTTAGCTGTTTACTGAACCACTTTGATGGATTTTATTTTGTACAAGGTGGTTGAGCTTATGCAAACACAACATATTCTTGCAGTACCTACTTACAAAAAGCTTCTATTGAAATCTACATGACAAATCCAATTTAAAGAGGAAGCAGAGTATCTCTAGGTCTGTAATTTTTTAATTATCCTCTTAAAAAATAATCTTAAAGACACATTACAATACATTATTAAATGAGCATGCACTGCACTGATGAGAGGAATTTCAGTTCACACAAAGCCTTCCACTTACATTCATTAACTTACTACATACTACACATCAAACTTTAAAGCTATCACATAGTCTCAGGCTAAAGAGGTGCCTTCCTCTAAAAACCAGACTAATTTGTCTGGTCATCCATTCTTTATTAACCACCTGGATAGCCAATTCCTTCCTTTGGGCTTAATGCTACTCCTAACAGCTCACAGCCACTATTGCTTAGGTTGCCACATCAGGAGGTAAGGGAAAGTACTTACAGACATCTTGAACAATCTTCCTTCCTGCACACATTCAGATTTTATGTCAGAGCACAGCAGCACCCTTTCCTTCTTTTCTTTCCCTCTCAAATTAGGTCAAGTAGCTGGGATCAAATATGAGACTCCCTCACATCTCATTGCTAGAGAAGTGGCCTCTCAGTCTCATGTGTGGGGGACAGTCCCTCCTTTATCCACCTGCTTAAGGTTTCATTGAGTTTGCTGTACTTCTCCAAGTCATACTTTTCTGGCAAAATAATAAGCCAGAGCACTGGAAAAAGTCACAGGTTTGCTCCGTGGCCATTTAAGATGCAGACAAACCAGCCTGCCTGGAGTGAGAGGCTTTTACAGTTACCCACTAGCTACCAGTGGGAGAACACATTGCTGGTGCATTTATTGAGTGGTTTAAACTGACTTCCGTCTTTAAATTAAAGCTGCACATAAGCATAATGTTTCACAGTTGCTTGAGAGAGTAGTATGGGAATTAGAGGCTTAATGTCATTACCACAGTGAGTGCCTTTCTCTGCCCCACTTGCAAATGCAGATATATAGGAGCTTTTTTCAGTTTATGAGGAGACTGTGCAAAACAGATTTACAGAGAAGAACTTCATCACACACTGAATTCTGTTGCCTCTAGAGCTTCTTTAATGTTAGCATCAGATGCTTTTCAAAACTTAATAAATATTCCCTTCCCTGACCAATTTGCATCTTTGAAATTTCATGCAATTAAATTTCATCTAACTTCTTGCTCCTCCATGATGATGAGTTATGAACTGCAGAATTTAGAGGCTTGGATTAAAAAAAAAAAATGCCTTCAGAGCAACATCAATATGTGAATGAGTATACATCTTAGTTCCATTACTCTTTTCCTGGTGGCAAGCAGAATTTTTAGAGAAAAATTGCTAGTGGATAATAAATGCGATGCCTGGTGGTCCTACAACAACACTACATTATACTACCAAGCTCAATTAAGGTCACCTTGATATAAAATTGATATGGGAAGGGATGAAGAAAGGAAAGTAAAAGGAACACTGAATGATGCATAAATCTGGGGAATAGAGTTATACAATAAAACTAGGCTTCTTTTTAAAAATGGAGAGACAAGAAAATTAAGATATGGAAAACTATGAAGACAACAGGAAATATAAGCATGTTCATACAGTACAACTGAGTTGTTCATTTAATGAATCCCTGTCTTGAAGTTACTTAGTAATAAGATGCACAAACTGAAGTCATTACAGAAAGACACCTCTATACTATTACAGATAAACTGTAGTTTAATAACCAGAATGCACACTCTTAATCTTTTCTTTGAGAATGTCACTAAGAAAGAGCAAAACAAAACCAAATCCAATTAGAATTTCCTTGACAACTGTGAAAAGCTCTGTGCTAATCATGCTGATAAATAAAAAGAAAGCTAATCCGAAAATAAATTTGTGGGGAAAAAAACTGTTGTAGGAGTTGATAACTATAAACAAATACAATGAACCAAAATTAAATAACCCCAGTCATTTAATTTAATTTAATCTAATCTAATCACTAGGTTCCTACTGAGACACAGCCCAGCTCAGCAAATGGCAGTAGGACAGTATGAAACCCAAAACACGCTGTTACCCAATTCCAAACTCTCAGCCTCACTAGCAAAGCTGGAGCTGAGGTCACCTGGAGGATAAGGAGAGCTAAGGTGTGAGGAGCTGCTCTCTGACACCATGGCTGCACATGTGCCAGCACTGCCTAAGCAGCACAGGCAGATTCAACAAAGCGAAACAAGGCAGGGCTAAGCTGCCTAGAAAAGGCATGACTACTGGAAAAACTGACATTGCAGAAAGCTCCCTGGAAAACCTTTGCCTCGTTTTCTTCCTTTGCAAAATGAGTCTCATTTTTTTTTTTGCACCCTTCTTTGTCATTCCTTGTGCTGACCCAAAGTTATTTACCACCTAGATGGACAGAGGAAAAAGTAAATTTGAATTTCTTCTTTATGTTCAATCTCTTTTAAGTAATGACTATAAAGTTACAAAATGGTGGAACAGAAAAGTACATACATAAAAGCTTCACATCACATCTGGAATTTTCTGTCTCACTTAAAATTTATGATGATGTTGTATTTCCAGCATCTACTTGATCACGGTGACACGGAATGAGAGACCTGCAATTTCATACTGTAATAATTTAAATTAATGAAAACTTGACATATAAAAATATACGTCTCCATCTGAATTCCTAATCTATACAATTTGGAAAAAAATTTCATTTAGAAATAAAATAGTGATTATTTTTGTCCATATAACTTTAGAACTTCAAGGAGATTTGGGTTTTTTCTGGGTTCTTGTTTGTCAGCTAGTTTGTTTGGGTTTTTTTACTTTTTATTCATCTTTTTTTACCAGGGGTGGGGTGGCATGATATGCTTTCTTGTTGATGTCAAGTTTAAGATTTTTGACATTGATCATAAAAAGGTTAAATTTTATGTTCAGGGAAGGCCTTCCAGAGTATTTATTTTGTATGCTGCAAGACTGGCTAACTGCTCCTAATTTGAGATTATTTTTGTGGACCATGTAAACTGAAATTTTAAAAAAACAAACAAACAACAACAACAACAACAACAAAAAACAGGATGTAAAAGAAGACAGAAAAAGGTTTATGCTTTTTTATATCAAATGGCTAACTTCTAATCTGGAAGAGAGTTGATGAAGCATATTATACCAGGATGTTTTCTTTGAGATAACAGCTCTCTGCAGGCTCAGTCTTCAGTGTCTAGAAACCATCACCTTATTATAAATAAGAAAATGGAATAACAGTTGTCTACAGTTGTCTAATATGTGTGTATAAAACTGATTATATATAACAACAGATGATGAACAGTGCAGAATATATTCTATTCTAAAATACTGGCAACATGGTCCAGCCAATTTACATTTTAGAAGTTCCAGCAAAATGAATAAAAACCTGAGGGTAACAGTTTTTGTAGTTTTGTTATGAGTTCTCAAAGGAAGGATCTAACACCTTGTCACGTTTTAAAATTTAACCTGAAAATCCTAAATTTAATCCTTAAGAAGGATTTTTCCTTACTGCAGCCCAGGCCAGCCTGGGTGTGTTGTTTCTTCCTTCTCTCTGTCTCAGCAAACTGGTGAGTGAGCAGCTGAGTATGGTTGCAGGAGATGCCAGTGTCCAGTCCACAAGCACACCTATGTGGTGTGCACTCTGGTGGATTTAGGCAGTGCCAAATTTAAATACCTGCATAAGGACTTCTCTGCAATCCACTCCTGCCAGCAATTAATAGATCCTGAATAATTGAGGCATAATTGAGAAAAGAACATATTTCATGTGTTTTACTACATGTTAGTATAATTCTGTTAAAGCTGCTGTTAGGTTACCTCTCACAGCCTTAGTGGTTTGTTCTTTTAGAGCCTGTGTCAGATTTTTCACCTCTTAAGTTCCTCAAAAGGAAAGAAGAAAGAGGTACTTCACTTCTATTTGCAAAGTATCTCCCAAATTTCACGTCTGGCTGGAATACATAGCACAACATCTTACAGAGGAGTTGCACTGTGCTCTCACACGCAAATTTTAGTTTTTTTCTTTTTTCCCTTTGTTTCTTCCTAAAATGCAAAGTAAGAGCTGTTTATATGAGAAGTGCATTGTCTCTATTTTTGTGGGGCAGACAACAGTAATAACACTAATATCTTATGCTTCTACTTTTTTGCCATTTGAAAATTTCAAGCTGTTCTCCATTTATTCTCCTCAGTTCTGGTTTACAGACCTTTGTCCCTCAAAATCTCATAGTGATTAGTATATGTAGCCATGCAATCCCCTGTGAGATAAGAAAGCATTGCAACAATGTTATAAATGTGAAGTTGTATCAAAGAAAGATTATGGGCTAAAGCTATGCAAATGCCTAAGTATCCTCCACAGTGCATTGAAAACAACAGGCTTTTCAAGTGGGACACACACATAAACCCCCAAGCCATAATATTACATTTTCAGCTATTAGTCAGGAGAAAATGTTAGAGACAGTGACCCCCACAGATTGGTTTTCTAAAACACACAGTCCAAAGCCTCTCCTAGAAAGTTTGTGCTTTCAAAGTTTCTCATTAATGTTAAAAAGATACTCTTGCCATTGAAAAATACTAAAGTTGTATTATCTTATGAAACATACCCTTATTTGTTCTTTCGTCCCATCTAAAAACAATGGAGGAAAGAGCTGAAACTGCACTTCTAAGGTAAAACAGTCAGAAGAATGCTATTGTATATAAAACTGCTGGCAGGCAGGCAGTAAAAAAAATGTCATGGCCTTGATGCTACCAATGCAAGTCTGTCTTCCTTCCATTCATTTCATGAATGCTATTGCACGGAGCCTTCCAGGAAAATCAGGTGTAAGAGGTTGTATTCCTAGACCCTAGCTGGAATCAAAGCTACAATAGTCCAGATCAGACTTTCAGAAAGGAAACACACAAAACAGTCACTGTACCTTTGTTCTCTCAGTTCTAAACCTTAAGGGAGACATAAAAAACATCTTCAAAATGTAACTCTTTGCAATGCACTCCGATACCAAATATCAGGAATCCAGTATAGGTGTGAGGTTTGTGACAAAGAAGACTCTCTCTCCACAATAACTGCATGATATTTCAAAGCCTAGAAATAAAATTACCTACCCTGCAATGAAAATTATATCATAATCTTAAAATGATGTTGTCCCTGGTCATATCCAATGTATCTCATAGGCACTATACCAGTTCTCTCAGTCAGGCTAATCAATGGGTGTCTTGTATCTCATATCTCTCTCAGTCTGTCCATAGCTTTGAAGTTTGCTGCTTCTATTTCATACTGGAAGAAAGTCACATGCACAGAAGCTTTTTTGGTGTTTCAAAATTCTAGCAAGACTGCAACAACTCTTCTGCAGAGACCTTTGTATCTAGCTCTGTCAAATACATGCTATATTAAATTAACATCTAACAAGAACAGAGTTGGAGAAACAACCACCAACCTTTACCTTTTATAGACAGAGAGTTTTGTATCAGTTTTGGCATGCATTTGAGGTTTGCAGTGAGTGGGAGCACGTAAAAGAATATTCTAGGAACCCTTATTACATGAGATGTCTACCATCTGATTCTTCTCATTGTGTGAAGTGTGAGCGAATGATTCAGGCTTTCTCTGCCAGTTCTCTGTTAGTAGGTCTATGTCAAGCCACAAAAAATCCCAGTAAAGTTAAGAACTCAATTTAAATCTCCTCAATTAATACTTCAACTATCACACCTTCCCTTCTTATTAATGATATAATTAAATATTTGAAGTGGTTAACTCAACCATATCTGTTTAAATAAGAGATTACAGTTATTTTGGGGGGATATTTATTGGGAATATCATAAGGTTAACTAAATTTGCTCACTTTATATGTACACTTGATAAAAGGGGCTTATTTGAATTTCTTTTTATGGCTCTTTTAAAAGTGTACAAGTTTTTACAGTTTAAAAAATTCAAAAAATTTCCAGAAAATGATGAATTGGAAAAGACCATGTCAGTGATTCTTGCAAGTGCTTTTAAGACAGGTCTGAAATCATAAAAAATGTGGTAGCTCTGTCAACCCCACAGTTCAACTCTAACTACAGCAGTGTTTCAGACGCTGTACTGGAAAACCCGTGGCTTTCCTAATCTCAAATACTGGCTCACCCATTCCGTTTCCAGATGATAAAAAATTGGCAGGACACTCTAGATGATTTTTTTAACAATGAGAGGGACCTGGAGAGGCTGGAGTATTGGGCTAACAGGAATCTCCTGCAGTTAAACAAATTCCTGCACCTGAGGGGTAACCCTATGCACCAGTACGTGCTGGGAGCTGACCATTAAAAATCATGTAGGCAGAAAATGTCCCGAGGTCAGTTCCATTTAAATAAAAGAAAAAACATTTTACATTGTAGCTGATCAAACACTGGAATAGGCTGCCCAGAAAGGTGTGGAGTCTCCAACCTTGCAGATATTCAAAACACAACTAGGCATAGTCTTGAGCAACCTGCTCCAGATAACCCCGCTCTGAGAAAGAGAAGCTCCATAAATTGCTTCCAGGCTCATCTATTCTGAGGCTCACAGTTTGGAAGCTCAGAAAAAGCTGTTTGAGGCTTAACTGAAATTCTGAATTCTGTCAAAATGGCCTATAGATTCTCAGTCTTCTGGACATAGCATGCAATCTCAGGTAAGCAAAGACCCAAATTAGAAGATAAATCATTCAGTCACTTTATAGGAAAAGGAGTTACCTAGACCAAAGGATAAAGTGAGTTATAGTTAAATATTAAATATTAAAACTCAGAGAATGATGAGTTCTTCATCATAGAACTAAATAATGTAAATATATACAGGTAATATATATTTACAAAGTATTTGTTCTTTATGCCCATTTCTCCTTCAGGAAATTTGGCTAGGTTCACTATATTTTCATTGCTGTAAGTGTACACCCCCTGTGTTGGATTGGTGTGGAAGGGTTTTGGTAGAAGGGGGGATGCAGGGGCAGTTTCTGTGAGAAGCTGTCAGAAGCTTCCTCCATGTGTGACAGGGCCAATGACAGCTGCATCCAAAACAAACCCACTGCTGGCCAAGGCCAAGCCCACCAGCAACAGTAGTGCCTCTGTGGGAACAAATTTAAGAAGAGACAAAGTTATTGCACAGAAGCAATTGCAGACAGAGAAGACAGGAGTGACAATATGTGAGAGCAACAGCCCTGCAGACACTGAGGTCAGTAAAGAAAGTGAGGCAGGAGGTGCTCCAGGCACCAGAGCTGAGATTCCCTTGCAGCCCATGTTGAAGGCCATGGTGAAGCAACTGCTCTCCTGCAGCCCATGGATGCAGAGATCCACCTGTGGCCCATAGAGGACTCCACACCAGAGTTGGGGGATGCCTGAAGGAAGCTGTTACCCTGTGGGAAGACCATTCTGCAGCAGGCTCCTGGCAGGACCTACAGCACTTTGGACAGAGGAGCCCATGCTGGAGCAGGTTTGCTGACAGGACTTGTGACCCCACAGGGGCTCCATGCTGGAGCAAGCTGTCCCTGAGGAATTGCACCCTTTGGAAGCGAGACCTAGAGCAGTTTGTGAAGAACTGTAGCCAGTGGGAAGGACTCATACTGGAGAAATTCATGGAGGAGGGTCTCATGTAGAAGGGACTCCATCCTGAGACAGAGGAAAAGTATGAGAAGTCTTGCCCCTGAGGGAGAAGGAGAAGCAACATGTGATGAACTCAAGCCCCCATTCTTCATTCCTCTGCAATAATGATGAGGAGGAGGAGGCAGACAATTCAGGAATAAATTAAAGTCCAGGAAAAGGGTTGGGGAAGGTAGTTTTAAGATTTGGATTTATTTGTCAGTATTCTACTTTGACTTGATTGTTAATAAATTCAATTAATTTCCCAAAGTGAAGTCTGTTTTGCCCATGACATAATTGGGGAGTGATCTCTCCCTGTCCTTAGCTCAACGCAGGACACCTCTTTTATTCATAACTGGTCAAGGTCTGCATCTGAGATACTCAAATGCTGATGTGATACCGCACTTCAAACATCGAGCCGTTTTATAAATTCACATTCCTGTTATCATCATCCAGCCCTTTCAAAAGATCAGCCTTCAGGAATGATCCAGCAGTTAAACCAATACTCCCCAGTCAGTGTGTTTCCTGGGCAGAGCAACTCTTTACTCATCTTGCTGCTTCTGATGCTGGAGGTTAAAGTCAAAAAGGAGTCAAGGGCTTTGAACCTTTCTGCTCTCTTTCTATTGGTCCTTGTAAGATGAAGAGGAGAGAAATCCTTATTCTTGATGTACAAAATCTGTTTCTAAACTGGGATATAGAGGCTGAATGTGATCGATGCTGCATAATAAAAATAAGCAGATATTGATCAGCAGAAAAGTTTTAGGTAACTTATTATACTTCAAGTGCGAAATGAATCTTGATTGTTAAGAGTACTCATTACACATTTCTGTAAGCATAACAAGCATAACAGTTGTTAAGATGTGCCTTCACAACTGTTAAGCTTCCCCTCTTCTTATTTTTTATTTTTACAGCTCTGCAATGAACTTCCCAAAACTACCTCAGCTGTCTGCCACACCCCTTGACCATGGAATTTTGGCAGAAAACAATAAGGAGAAGCACGTACCTGCAGCAGTGACTTATGTACCTGACTCTCAGAAGAACACAAATCCCTTGCTTCAGTGTTCCTGGGGAGCTGCTCTCAGATGGCTGCAGGCCAGGATAAGGAGCTTCATAGATGCAGAGCATCTTTCATCAGAATTGAGAAGTGAGGAAAGTGACTATGACAGAGATACCTGGCATGAAGTAGGGTGAATAGCAATACATTTATACCATTCAAAATTTTTTTTTCAGAGTTACAGTAACTCTGATTAAGGGAGAGAAACATATCTACTTATGGAGTAAATCTGTGTAGAATCAACTTGAAAAAAAATAATATAAGCCTCAATTTCCTGACCAAATTTACTCCCACTTGTCATACTGGTTTTGAGTTGAAATGTCTTGTTTGAGAATACAAGAGTGAATTGGACAGCAGGTTCAATTGAACAGAACAGCTGCTTCCCTAGCTGCAAACACATGAAGTGAGGCAATTTCTACAATGTCTTAAATTAAATGCATACCATTCCCTACTTCTCCCTACTTAATTAAACCTATTTTTCATATCATTGCCAGAGCTCTTTTCATTTCTGAACACAGAAATAGTTATGCTGTCTCTAAGCAATTGGCCTTGATGCTATTAATTTGCAAAACATAAAACAACAGACCATGTCACCGAGAATTAAGAATACTAATAAAGCACTTCAGCAACTAATTTTAGTTTTAGAGCTTCCATCAACACAGGCAAGCAAAAAAAAAAACAACAAAACAAACAAAAAAACACAAACACAAACAAACAAAAAACAAACAAACAAAAAAACCCAAAAACAAACCACCAAACCTACAACTGTCTTCCAAGTAGCTTTTTGAAAAAGATACTGTATATGAATTTACATATCACTATGAAGGAAAGTAAGTCAAAGACTTCAGTGAATATCATTGACTTCTGACCGATATATCTGAAGGACTTTATTTACTGTTGGGTTTACATCTGTTATTTGAATATTTCTAGTCTGCAGCAGAGGTACAAAGATACCATTTATTCATCATTCATTTCGTTGTTTGGGTGCACACAACTCCACACACTATTTAGTTTAAGCTAATTTTAGAAATAATATTCAATAACTACTTGGAGATAGGATAAGAAAGTAAATTAGTGTGTACAAGTCTGCACAAGCTGCTACAAAAGCAGTCTAAATCCTGTTAGTTTTACTTAGGTGACAAGGAAGTTAGACAACAAACAAGTCAGAGATCCTAGAGACAGGTGGTTCTGTGAGAAACAGACCTTTTTTAAAGGCAAAAATCATGCAAATAAGTGTGCACGCAAAGTAGCTTTAAGTCTACAATAATGTGGATTAAAATGCTAGCATATTGGATAACCTCATATAGATTAAGATCATTGTACCATTATAAAAGACAGTAAAATCAGGATTCAGCACCAGGATACTGTCCCCACGTGCTGAGTGTGCATCCATGCAGGGGATTCTGTCTGCAGTGTCCAAAAGCTCCTTCAAGCACAGATTAAATACAGATTTTTCTGCTCTAAAAAGTTAACTATTTATTACTGGTCTTCAAAATGGGCTTAACTATTGTATTTAAACAAATATGTTTATTTTTTCATTATTTATTTGTGCACCAACTGCATATATTATATATTCATGCATCATACAGATATTTTGTGTCATATCTGAATTGCTTCTGTTCCATTACTCATGTTACAGACCGTTAAACTTTTCAAGTAAAATTTTTTCTTATTCACTGTTCTGAGAATTTGGTCCATTTGAGCTCTTTAGTATTCTACTATAAATGTCTAGTAATCTACAGAGAGCTACAGATCACAGAATCAGAGAATAGTCTGGGTTGGAAGGGACCCAGAAGCATCAAGTCCAGCTCTTAAGTGAATTGAACCCACGACCTTGGTGTTATTAGCACCATGCTCTAATATATGGCCCTATAATAATAAATTTTATTTCTAGATCAAGTTCTATTTGTAGCACCTACCCTAAATCACCCAAAACTAGATCTAAGAATGGAAAATGCCTTGACTTCTTCCCTTCATCAATGGCCCAGTCTCTAAGATTCTTTAAGTTGTCAGTGTTTAGATGTCAGAATGAAACACCTTTCTCTCTAAACAGCGAGGCAAAACCACTATCAGACTTAACAGAATCTCTTATCTTCATTTCACACATCAACTGCCACTCTATGCTGACATATGAAGCACCATAGCTTGGGAAACAAAAAAAATATAGTTATTAAACATACAGCTGCTGCCCCAAATCTCATTCCCCAGGCTGGGATGATGGCATTGGGTAGAAAATAAAATTTAAAAGTCCTATGGCAGATTTTAGCAGAAAATTTTAAATTTTTTTGGGTTGTTAGGTGCTGAAAATATCATGAGATAAAATGAAAGAACAAAATCAATTGTCTTTTAAGTAATGACAGAAATTGAAATAATATCAGATCTCCTTTTAATCACATTTCTGCCACCCACACCCTCAGCTACTGAGTGCCCTTGTAAGGCTCTCTGGAAAAAATCCCAAGCAGTATGTTTGATTAATTAAGGTTACATCACAGCACCACCTGTCACAAGAGCATTGTGCTCTTTTGTTCGTTGAATGCCTTATCTGCATGAAAGCACTGCCTGGAAGAAGTGCCTTGAGAATGTGCAGGACAGAGATTTACTAATTCCAGAAACAACAGCATGCTGGAAACTAGATAGCACAGGTGACAGATAAGCTGTAGTTATAAAGGAACTCAAAATGAGCAGTCAGTTGTGTAAAAGGTTGGCATGTATAAATTTAACACAGATTCATGGATTTTAGAGCTGGAAAGGATTATTTGTTTGATATTGTTTAGCTCGACCAGTGTGTACCACAGTTGTCCTGTACTAGGTAGGATCTGTAATTTGTGCTAAGCTAGACTACGAGTTCCAAGAGGGCAGTCTGTCCTGATCTAGGGATATCAAGAGATGACAAAATCATGACTTTATGACTTTCCATGAAAGCTTGTGCCAAACATTAATAATCCTCAGCATTTAAAGAAAAAGAAAATAAACAAACAAAACACAACAACAAAAAAAAAACACCAACGTATAGTATAGGCAATTTAAATTTGCCTATCTTCCAATCATTAATTTACAACATACCTTTTGCCAAGTCTATTAAAAAGCTTTGTAGTCCATAATAATCTTGAAGATTCTTAGTCACAAAAATAAAAGTTTTTAGAATACAAATCAAAGAAAAAACCCCACCACATTGCAGATCCAGATGGCTATCTCTTCTACTCCAAGGTGTCTTTAGGAACCAGCTTCACATTTCCTGATTGCATTATTATAATCCTTTCAAACTATGGATACTAGAATTATATGCAATATCCTGGTCATATGACCATAAATATACCCACACTTATTTGCAAAATAATGTATTATCCTACAGTCTGCCTTACATACCAACTCTCATTCAGAGAACTCTCACACAGCTGCATGACCACACTACACCCTTTTCTGGTAGGTATTACTTTGGACTATATCCAGGCTGGTCTCTCAGACTGGACGTTTCTTAATGGCATGTTTGGGAAACTGATTTTAAAAGCACGTTCTTCAGCTGAACTAAGGTATCATTACAGGAACGTTACGAAACCTTAGTGGTTTCAAAGTCACTGCTTTCATGGACAGTGTCTCTAAACTTGTGGGATGAATTCCTTGTCCTTAAATATGACTTGTCTTTGGTTCCAATAAAACACCCAGTCACAAATTCACATTAACCACCTGCTTATTTTAAGTATTGTTTCTGGGGTATTGTGTCCTTCATGAGTTTTATCAGTAATCACATTATAATTAATTCTTTTATTATTTACGTAAATCCTGCAAAGCACCAAGCTGAGTACTAATTCTGTAAGAACCATGCTTTGGATTTTCACAAGAAAGGAGAACATGTTACATCTTATACTGCTGCAGTCTGCCTGTCTCCATCCAGCCAGCTGCAGGAACAGCCTTGAGGGACCTCATATAAGATCAACCTAGTATGACAGAGGAGGGGAGTGGCAGGATCATCAGGGAGTTAATTATAATCATCTCAAGTAAAGAAACCCTGAGCTGCCTCAAGACAGAACCATTTCAGTTTCAGCTGGCAATGGACTCTGAGGGATTTGTCACTCAGGGAAAATGGCAGACCGCTGCTTTGGCCATTTATCCTTGGGCTGCCCACATTAAAGGGCAGGGAGAAAGAGTGACAGAAAGAAAGCACATTATTGAGGAACAGATGTTACAAAAAAAATGTCGTTGTTACTACTAAAACTCAGTAAGGCAAAGAAGTTATCATTCTTTCTCCACATTTGCATTATGAAGGCCATTTAAACAATAGAAAATTTACTCAGATAAATAAACATATTTATTCTCTCAAAGAATGAAACAATGGAAAATTTATCTTCATACCTTATGAAACAACTAGATTTCCATGAGTGGCTTTGAAAAATAAAAGTAGGGAGTATCATGAACATACCTAGGTATGTTCATAGGTTGGACCTTGAATATCAGGCATGGGGTGTGTTTCCTTTGAGCCATGTAAATAAAGTACTCCATTCCTCTCATAAGACTCAAAAAGCACCCCTTTCCACTCAGAATCAAAGGCTTTTATGTCACACAGCCTATCTGTGAGATTTTGTCAGCAGGAATAAAGGGCTGTGACCAGCCCAGAGATGAGGACAACTGATAAGAGCACCAGGCAGGGGCAAATGTGTGCAGTAAACAGCTCTGTGAGAAGACAGCAGCAGGAGGATGAAACAGTGGCAGCCAAAATAGGAGTTCAAAGGAAGGGGATGCAATAATGTCAATGGTACCAGAATGATTCTCTACATCAGAAACAGTCAGGCAATTTTCTTAAAAAAAAAAAGCAAAAGACAGCACAGACTCAAAATCCAAAAACTTCTGTGCTCTCTGTACTTTCCTAACATACAGAAAATATTAATTTATTTTTCACATCATTCTCCATTTCTCACAACTATACTTCTGTGATTTATGGGGCCATCTTGCCAAGATATATTCCTCATCATAAAGCAATTTTTTAAGGAAATGGCACTTATAAGAGACATAAAGTAATTTATACTGATAAACAGAAGTGGGAGTTTAAAAGCTCTGAAAAAAGGCAGTACCTTTTAAAACTACTTCTCACCTTATCAGCTGGCAAGGAAGAAATCTGAATTTCACATTAATTTCTCCCACTGCAGCTGCTGGAAAGGAAAAGTAAGATCTCCAAATACTTTGCACTTAGTGAAATAGCATGCAAGTTATGGCCCAAGACTAAGACTATAATGTAAAATAGCCATTCATGACTCAGATTTTCTAATTATTAGTATATTGGCTATTATCTGGACCATTGTGACAATGGATTATCAGAATATATTGATCCAATTTTTTACCTGAGGTGGGGCTATACAAATCAGCTATCCTGGTAAGCACTCAAAATTTATTCACGAAATAAACATATTTAGTATGGCCATATTTGTCCATAACTCCTTTTTATTTCAAATTAAATTTAGTTCAATTGCTTACAAATGTACTCAAAAAGCAGACAGGAGTATTTTCAAAAAATTATAGAAGGATAGAATATGTAGTTCTGTTTAACAGAACAGAACAAAACAGCCTCCTGTTTAACAGGGGATGTGCATCTAAAACACTGCTTTTTTCCTCCCTTTTCTTAGCTTTGCTTCACCTCTTCATGGAGCCTATAGCTTGTAAATTATTGCTTCGCCTTTATTTAAAATAATAAACTTTGTTTATCAGGTAAAAGCAGATGCTAAAACTAGATTCTCTAATTATCACATAAAATGGATCCATACATATTTATTACTTTATCAGGTAATAACAGGTACTGAATATTTATCCCTCCAGTCACAATGACTACACATTACAAATTTATGACTGCATAGTATCTACTGTGCAGTCTTTTTCCAGTAGGCTCAAATGGACAAATCTCACTTATCTCTCCTGGGGCAGTGATGTTTTCTGGATTTGCTTTTACTACATTCAGTTTGTGTAATCACAACTGTTATGCCATTGTGGTGCCCTCAAAAAAAGCCACATATAGATTAATACCCACCAAATTTCAGATTTTGCTGCCAAGGACCTCTGTATGTCAGGATGCTAATAAACACACAAATTAAAACTATGAAACAGGCAAGTGATACTTCCATATCAAATGAAGACATTTTTCAGATGACCTTGAGATACAGCATTCAAAGCATCTCCTAAATTTTCCATGATGATGACCTAAGATGAAATCCCTATAGCAAACAATAAAATCCAAACCTTTCTGTCCCTGGATAAGTACAGGATTATTTATGTTTCAGTGAATATAAAAATAGCTTTTTCCCTCCTTACTGAAAGGAGAAACTTCATGATCTGAAACTAGGTATGTGTCTAAGCCAGCCTGATCACCACATAAAGAACTGGAATCACGGCATGCACATACCTTCTCAATGTATTGTAATTACAGAGTACAGTACCTTTATAATAGAAAACAGTTCAAGTTTCTATTACTATGTTCTTATAGAGCACACTCTTGCTAGCACACAGTGTGTGTGAGGTTATGGAAAAATCTGATAACAAAATTCCAAGTCAGAAAATTGCTTAAGTAGGAGACTGACAGGGCAAAGTAGACAGCAAGTATTAAGGTAAAGTATCTGACATTGTTGTCCTTTTCTCAGCATCTCCACAGTCTCACTGCCCCTCAATCGAAACCCAAAGCAAGGGTCTTGGGCCATTTCAGCCTTGTATCACAGCTGGATAGATTGTTTTGAGTATAGTGACTGTAATAAAGCCTAGTTCCCTATAGCTTTGTGACCTTTGATCCTTTATTTCTTACCTTCAGCTTCCTTTTTCCTTCCCTCTACCTTCTTGTGTCACTTCAGTGAGAAGGAATCAGCACATTCTGCAGCTGAGAGTTGTAAATCTACCAAGTGAGTAGCCAACACATCTCTGCTGATTAACCAGCTGGCTGCCACCAAAAAACACACAACTGCCCTACTCTGTGCGCCTGCCTTTTGTAGCAATACTTCTGTTTCCATTTGTTAGCAAGAGCTTCCTGTTATACTAAAGCAGTGCTCAGGATGAAATTTTCTGTGCTTCTGCCTCAATGGGCACCTGCACAGCTCAACCTGAAGGTACAGGGGTGGGAGTTTGGGCTTCCCTAAAAAATTTAGCACAAAACAAATGGAGCCTAGTCCCACATTTGTTAAACTGTTCAGCCATAATTTTAATGCATCCTTCTGACTGAAAAAGGGAAAATATCATAGCCCTTAGTTTACAAAATGTTGCATAAATTATTTATTTTTTAGTGGAAAGGACAGTCTGGTGACAGAAGCAGTAAGAAATTCCTGGTTCTGTCTTCAAATCATAGTTTGAACAAGACTCATAAATCAGGAAATACATCATCTATTTAATTCACAGAGGTATGAGGCTAGAAACTGATCTTTAAATGAGTGCCATGTATTTATGTACCTATAAGCAAGCAGGCTTTAGAAATATAATACATGATTAAATAATTAAAGAAAAAAAAAATATAGTTAGCATGGACTATTTTTTTCCTGTTCCTAATGGTAACATTTTCCACATTGTTTCAAAGGCTGGCAATATTTGAAAACAGGCAAGACAAAATTGGCAATAGGCCTCAGCATCAGAGAGAAACAAGGGAAGTCATTAACACTTGTAGTCACCAGTTTTGTTTTAATATATTCATTTTCACTTGACACTATGAACCAAGAACTTTCTTTCCCATTGCAAAGAAAAGGTGAGTCATACTGAGAGTAAAAAACTCACTCAGAATTGAAGATGAATGACAGCTTTCTATCCCTATATTCCAATTGCAAAGTTAAAGCCCTCAATTACTTAAATATCCATATCCACAGAAAGTGTTCTTTGCATGGTATCTATTGGTGTTTTGTAGTTTTTTTTTTTTCTTCTTCTAGAAAGTGAGCAAAAAATAAAAGCTAAATCAGCTTTAAACTGCCTAGGAATACCTAGACATATGCTCAAAATGCAATGATAGAGCCAGTCGTTTCTGTCTCAGGGCTTTCAGTTATTTTTCAGTCTAGAAGAACTATTCCATTTTTTCTAAATCAAGATTTATCAGTAGTGGATCATGATTTTGTCTTCAGAAATCAAAAGGGAATTCTAGCCCAAAGACTGTTGAATCTCAGCCATTGCCCTAATCTCTGTTCAAAATACATTCTCTTGTGTTATGCTACAGTGCAGAAATCCTTGGCTTTCCTTCAAGAATGTAACATGCCAGCTTTTGGAAGACTCTTAAAGTGATTATACGTGCATATTTAAATGTGAAGCGTGAGATCATCAGTCCTACAGAGATCACTGGGATTAACAAGGCATCTTTTTTAATTGAACAAGGCAACCCTGTGAATGAACTCAGCATCTTTTTGCAGTCTACTACCTTCAAAATGCCATACCATCTGCTTCTCTTATATTTTTAATTGTTTTTACAAAGTGATATGTGACATTTTTGCAGTGCATAGGATATTATGAAAAGGAGATTACAATAGACTTTTTAATTATTCAGGATTCAAGTATTTTTGAATGTGGGTATTTCAGTGAGAACTTGTCTGTGAAAAGAGCATTATAAAAATGGAAAGAAAAATCTCAAATCCAGTTGTCATACTTAAACAATGGGTATTGATGGCTTTTCCCTTTTGCTAAATCTGATAGTAATGTCTCCTTTTCTTGGTTTTAAAGGAGAATGGGCAAATTATAAGAAATACATGACTGTCCCACCACCAGATGCATGGAATTCTTTTTCATTTCACCCGGCTATTTCTATCCTGTAGTACAAAACTGGGTGCAGGTAAAGAGGAGAAAGTTTTATTTGAACAATAGAATTCTAAACTTCAAAGCGAAATTGAGAGATTGACATTTTGTTGGTGAATGTCAAAGCTATTTGCTCAAATCAAAGCTGATATATAAATGTCATCTTCATAATATGACTGCAATAAACAAGAAAACATAATAAATTAAGCTAGCATTGTCTTATTATCAGTCAATAACAATAGTCATTTTAATAAAGCTAGTTTAACACTGCTCTAAAAATTTATTTAATGTAAAAGGGATTGAGACTTGTTTCAGGCAATGGGTGCTCAATCTTTTGTAAGAATGACAATTTAGGGACCTAAATGTTTTCATTTTATGCATAATAACTTTCCATCAGAGGGTGCAGAAAGTCACAGACTTGTATCTGACTCTCATCTCAGCTTTAAAACTATAGATGGCAGGGGAAATCTCTTACAGCTCCAAGGGGATACCACCCCAAAGCCAAACACTTACTTTCAGATCATCAGGGCCACAGAGTATAAGACAGTTTTAACTCTCTACCCAATAAAGCATGTTCTGAGAAGTGCACTCACTTTCACAGACTGCATATTTTTCAATACGTCACTTAATGAAATAGAGATTGACATGATAATAAGGGTGACAGTGAGGAAGAGCTTTATGATTTGCACACCCAGATCCAATGCTGATATTTGGAATTCTGCAGCACATAAAAGTGCTGCAAAATCATGTCCATGATGTCAGGTGCCTCAGAAAACTTTGCAGTAATAATTTTCTTATTCATGTACATAACCCAGGAATTTTAATAATAACGGTCATGTTAAAATGGTAGTAAATAAAGCTTAGTAATGAAATATTCATGTTGATACATGAAGATATCATTAATACCAATTCACTTATAATATGCCATAAAATTTATGGGCTTGTACTTTATACCAGATCTGGGCAAAGTAACTAAAGAATAATCAAGGCTTTATCCATAATTAACATTGTTAGTAAGTCTGTATTATATGAAAAATATGAAAATCAGTTGAGAATTTTCAGGATTTGGGATGATTGGTGGGTTTTCCCTCTCTTGGAAGGAATTAAATAAAGAAACGCGAAAGCAGAAGCATCATTATACTTGATGGAAATCAAAGAAAGATAATGAATGGAATAAGAAGTTAGAAATCAGGATGTATCAATTTATCTTCCTCATTATGCTCCATTAAGTGAACCATGCTATAAAATAAAAATGATTTTGTGCATCGATGTAAAATTTTTCTTTCCAGTTTGAAACTATGAACTTCCAAACACTTGTATGTGCTCCTCAGCTCCAATATGTTTATGAAAATAGCCTGAATTTTTATGTCTTTTTAAATCAATTTGGATTGAAGCCCCAAAAAGTATTTAGTGTGGATTAAGTTTCTCTAATGAAGACATTTGAGAATTTTCCAGTATGATTTCTTTTCCTATAAAATTAAGATATATCAGCAATGACCTTTTGATGGGAACATGAAGTTTTTGCAAACGTTTTCTAAGTTACAAGCATGTGTCCCTCACAGACCATTTTAAGTTTTTATCATCCTGCCATGCACTGTTCAGGTTCCCAGACTGAATCTGTTGTTTTAAAATAACTTCAGGAGGCAGATTAATCCATTCTTGGGAACTTACAGGGTTTTGAGTTGCCCTCCTCCAAGGAGGGCCAGATAAAGGGAAGCATTTGCTTCCATTTGGGACCTGTAAAGACTTTCTGCAGTCTACTTTTGGGTTCCTGGCTGCTTAGCACAGCATCAGGCCTATGTCCAGAGTATTTCAGGTCCAAGCAGAACTTCATTTCAGACTTTAAGAAATATCTGAAACTTACCAAACCATCAAGATCAGACTCCAAGCCAGGAACTCCTTGAACAAAAGAAGTAAGTAATCTATTCAGGAAGAAAACAGAAAAGTCTGTGATACCCAACAGCTAAACTTAAGCAGATTATCATTATAAGTGTGATATCACAATAATATTTCCATTCCCGTCACAGGGAAATAATATAAGCACTTAATTTTTTAATCCAGATCTCTCCTGTAAGCAGCCCATACTGAAGAGACTCTATTCCAACGTCTACATGTCGTGTTCCAAACTTTATGCTTTGGGCATGTGAATCATGACTACACAGTCCAAAGTACGTGTCTATGTATACTTAGGAGGAGCAGGGCTGGTTCCAAGAAAAAAAAGGACGCCTTTGTGGCCGTGTAGATGTTTGTACTGAACTCTGTCAGATAGACCAAAAATAAAAAACAAAACTCCCAATGGTTGAGAAACGATCCTAGAAAGATCAGCTTGAAAACACTGACTGAGCATGAAGGGACAGTAGTGTTTCAGATGCTCACCTGTTGGTTATATGATTTCCCTTCAGGAATGCATGAATATGAAAAATGCTTCTAGCAGCTTTATATGCTATGACATATTTTATTTCAGCTTCCAGCACAAAGAGAAGAATAAACACTGTTCTCACATCACCAGAGAATGAATTCTGCCATTTGGGAAAGGAGAAAACAGAAACCCATGATCCCTTTTTCCCACAGTATGAGAACTAAAATGACACCAAATATATGCATCTCATCCAAAGGAACAAACAGTATCTACATCACTGTCACCAGAAGTTTTTGGGAGCTGTTGCATCTCAGACTTTTTTTTTTTTTAGAAGAAAACAAACTTATCTGTAAATGGTGAAACTCAATATTTTGCCACAATTTGGACTTGAATATGCCCCACAGATAAAACATGTCCATAATTTTAATGGCAGTACACTGTGACATCTTAAATAACAGAATGAGTCTCAAAATATTTAGCAGTTTTTCATTATGTGGGCAGCTTTATTCTTTTAATTCTCTCCTTTTATTCTATTTAGCCATGGGAAAAGGATTCATGTTCTTCTTTATTTATTTTTTCCTATGGTTTTCATTATTATTTTCTAAATCTATAATGCTTTATTTACTCTATTTCATCGTCCAGAGCCTTTTTGCAGTTTCTTATTTCAGTGTACTTTGCAGACAAGCCACTCGAACAGTTCTGTGTTATTTTTTTCCCTGTCAATTACGCATAGTATACTGATTGTACTATTTTTGAAGAGAAGAAACTGCTTTTTTCATGATTAAACATTGTTCTTTAGCACAGATACAAACAACTATAAACTCAAATCTCCTCTAAGGTTACAAGTTTGCTTTGCTCAAGGATGTATACTCCAGCTTTTCTTCTATATTTGGTTTACACGTGCAACCTAATTTGGGTAATGCAAGTGAGTTGTAACAGTAATTATATCTTTCTAACAACTACTAGACTCTGAAATAATATTACATAAGCATAGATATATAAAATGTAGTGTATCTCCTAAAGCAACATTCTAGAATTTGTAGTGTATAATTTGGGTTTTAGTGTCTGGAATTTTTGCTTGCCCTTTTCTAAAAGAAAATACACAGTATTCTTCTCACAAGATGAACAGCTAAGCAACAAGCTAAATGACAAATGGGTGTTACAGCAGTTTCAGAAGTTCTGCTAAAATTATAATGTGATGGTAGTCATAAATTATCTCTCCAAGTGGCAGGTATGTCTCAGTGTAGTACCTACAGCCAATTCACCAAACTCAGAAGTGTTTCTTAGGGAGTAATATTGGAAAGAGCTGCACTGAAAGCTTCTGTTGTAAGCTTAATGCACCAAATATCTACAAGGAAAAATTTAAAAAAGACCATATGGGAAGTGAAGTTGATATAACATGGAAACTCTTGAGCATCTTCAGTCCAGCACGTCTAAACTGCTGAGTACTTTCCTACTTCATAAGAGACAGTTCTTGTCTTTTCTTGCTTCACAGTGTGGACTGCCTGAGGCTCTTGTTGCAAGAACAAATACAGAGCTTTCTATTCCCCTGTGCTAGACTATCCAGAATATCAAAAGCAAAAGAAACCCTGACAATTGGCCATTTTTCAATACAGAAGAATAGGTAAATAGAGTCTCACTTCTCCTCGGAGATCTAGAAAACTGTGAAAGGGATTCATGGTTTACTGCACTGCTACTATGTGCACTTGCTGACGACCATGTGAAAGTGATGGAAATTACAGCTGAAGAAGAGTTTTTGGTTTTGTAGGATTTGTTCTTCCAGTTGGGTTTTAGGCAAACAGGACCAAATTAGCACGTCTATCAAAGCTTTGATTATGTCAAAATAAATACCTAGTATAAAAAATTTTGAAATTTGTGAAGTTTTGTTAATTTAAAATAAACTAAGAATGTGAAAAAGCAGTAGGTTGCAATGTGAAAAGCTACTGACATATTTTTGGAGAGGAAGGATAGTATCAAGCTTATGAGGCACACATCCAAAAACGTTGAGGCTGGATAATGTGCAGGGAATGAGAAATGAAGTTTCATAGAGAAAAGACTACAATAAAGAACTGAAAAGATGTCTTAGCAAATGCATTTTATCTAACCTTTAGGTTAAGCAAGGCAAGAGTCTTTTGACAAATAAAAGCAAGTAGCTAAGCCTTTACAAGCAACCATCTGAGTCAACTCATTTTAGATCACTGATGACTCCACTAACCTATAGCACCACTTCACTATGACATACAGGGAGGAAAACCATTTACTCTGGGGTTTCTTTTCATACTGCTAATCTGTATTAAAGATTAATTTGTACCTAAATTGTTAGTGTCCTGTGTTCCATTTGTAGACAATCTTATTAGACCCTCTTTGACACTACATTCAGTCTCCTTACTATTCTACCTTCACTTCCATTCAGGTTTCTGAAAAAAATTAGTCTTGGAGATGGGCAACATCCCACTGTCCCAAAGGTGCAAATGCTGTAATAGCCACCAAAAAAGCAGCAACTCTTACCTGCCAATCAAAAACCTGGCATCAGGATCAGTTGTTACTAATTTACAAGAATATCTAGAAGCCTTTACTATCTTCCTAGAAAACATTAAAGCCTTGAAAAAGAATTGTTGGTTATGTATCAAAAAACTTGACAAGTTTGAAATCTGAACATAGTATTTCTTTCCATATGATAAACTGATTTTTTCCTATTCACCATAATAGTATATACAAATGCAAGCACTGAAAAGGAGTACTTAAAACAGGAAAAGAAAAAATCTTGATGAAATGTCTCATACTAAGAAGCTATGGCGCTGATTTAATTCTATGTTCCACAAGAAGTGTAAATGCCTGAGTAGGTACTACTGGATTCTCTGCTTTAAATCAACATAGTAAATCATCTAAACATCTAAATCATCTAAACACTGAAGAGTTGAATTTTTCATTATGAAAAAGTCAGAAATGTGGGCAATTTAATTATGTCAGTAAAAACACTGTGCATTTTCATGCATAAAGAGAATAATATAGATCATATATTTTTGTCAAATTTCTTTCTTGTTGTTTCAGAAATGTTTCTGAAGGCCAAATGTAAGCCCTTAGTGTTCTACTCAGGTTGCTTTAAGCTGATGGTCAAATATTACCTACTTAAATGAGATAATGACTAAGAGATTAATCTAAGGTGAGGCAATATACCACAGATCAGAAAGGAAAGCCCTGTGAGATGATTGCATGTTACCAGTGAAAATCAAGAGGAAAAAGGCACATACCATTAGAAGTTTGCCAATTGGAATTGAAGTTAATTAGAGATAATTTAATGAAATATTTATTACTGACTGCAAGATACGGCTTTTGCATTTTCCCAGATGGGGCTCCTTTGAAAGGTGTATTGATTAATCCATGTGCATTATCATGCTCATGATCATAGCAAATCCAAATAACTTATCAAATTTTTTATATAATTATAAAGCCCCTACATCTTTTGATAGTTATGATATGCTCTTGAATGTGTGTTATTTATAAATGTCAAGCTGTAGCTCCTTACAAGTAAAAAAGTGTCACCATGGAAAGGAAAATATACAGATGTATATTGTCAATATTTACAATAGCACTTCGTTTAGTAGCAATAAAGTATTTTGCAAGTAGTATTTGATGTGTATTTTGGGTATAATAAGAAGAATATTGACTCAGTGCTGGTGTAACTGCAAGTTATTTTAGCAAAGCTCATGTTCATTTACCTAGGATCCCCACAGACTGTTTTACACTATAGACAGAGTTAGCTTCTGAAACTCTTTCCACTAAAGAGTTAAATGAATGGGGTGGATTTGCTGAAGGATGTGAGAAGGCCAGAGCTGTATTAAGACCCCCATTTCTGCAGTAGCTGAGTATCACACTAGGTGAATGCATCTACATTCACAAGTCCTTTGCACTGCTCTTCAGCATTTCAATGTGACCTGAGGCACAATAAGCCTGACAAACACCAGTTTCAGTTTTGTATTGCTGCTATGCATTTATGTTACCAGAAAAATACAAATTAGAGATTTAATGAAATTCATAAATTCTTGGAACCTGATGCAAAACCCTCTCTGTGTTTATGAGGAACCCCAGAAAGTGGTATAACCTGAGCTGTGATGAGAATAGGCCCTCAGCTGTGATCACTTTCACCTCTGACACAGCACAACATACATTTAAAGTGATACTGTCTGTTAATGCGTATGAATCCATACTCTTTCATCTTACTGGCACTGCTTTTATGTTCATTTCAATTATCCTAAAATCTGATCATAATGGGCACTGAACAAACATGTAATCTGTGTGTAAGACAGTAAGAAAAGAAGACATGGAAACAAGAGGCTTGTGCTGGGCTCAGCCTAAGGATGGAGTGAGAAGATAGAGGACAATGGAGAGACATATATAGATGTTTATGAGAAATCTTCAAGGAGCTCCTCCAAAGTAGGAAAGCAGTGCAGAAAAACTGCCACAATGCTTGTTTGAAAACTTGGGAAGTGGATGATGGATGAGCAATAAAAAGAAAACTCGTCCCACACGCAAGAGAAAGCAAGGCCTAGGGTGCTAAGAGCTGCAGAATTCAATCAACTTGTTTTTGAGATAACGAAGAACTAGAAAAGGAAATGGGGGGTAGAGGTCAGAGGTTTGGAGAAGAACAAAAACAGTCTAACAGAAGGTTCAAGTAGGCATGTAGCAGAATTCTTCGTGAATATTGTTGTGACAAAACCACATTTGCCAACACTGAAGAAAAGCCATGAGTGATGAGGTCCAGGATACTTTAAATTTTGTGGATGTGTTGGAGAGTAGATACCTAATGACACAACTCTACGAAATTGTGCAGACAGACAAGAATAATACATTCTGTTTATCAGTGTGATGCAGAATAGAGAATACTTTAGTAAACTGGACATAGAAATCCATGGGTCCTGATGGGATGCATGTTGAGGAAATTGCTATTATTGCACTGTTGATTATTTAGTAATAATGAATGCAGTTGGGAGAGATTTTTTAGGACTGGACTGTCTTCAAAACAATTAAGAAGCAGGACCCAGAGAACTACAGGTTGGTCAGCCTGACCTTGATCTCTGGCAAGGCGATGGAGCAACTAATTCTGGAAATCATTTCTAGCCACATGAAAAACAAGTAAGTGATTGTAAGCAGTCAGCATGCATTCATCAAGAGTATGTCATGCTTGATCAGTCTGACAAACTTCTATGATGAAATGACTGGCTTGGTAGGTGAGGGGAGAACAGTGGTTACTCCCCTCCAAGACCACAGTAAGGCTTTTTTGACAGTGTCTCCAATAGCATCCCCACACAGTAAACCTGCTTCAGTTGGGGGTGGACCAGGTGGTATCCAAGGGTCCCTTTTAACTTCAACAGTTCTGTCTGTGAAGTCAAAAGACTTTGATGAAAGACAGGATATAGCATTTGAGGCATAGTACTAAACATCTTCTGAGATTAGGCCACATTTGACTTGGATAAAAATGAAACCACAGCTGTCTGAAAAATGCTGTATAGATCAAACACCAAAAAAAATTTGTGAGATTAAATATAGCCTCAGTCTCAAACACCTCCATCTCTAAATTTGAAAAACTTTATCTGACAGTATAATAAATAAATAAATATAATTTTTGTGCAAAATAAAAGCACATTTTTCTGAATTTGTTTCTTCTTTTTTCTAGCTTGTTTAGAAGTGTCTGGAATTTTTGCTTGTTTGCAATGTTCCTTGAAAACATTACATAAATCCAACTGAATTCACTGCTTTCTGAGAACTGTATAAAGTAATAAAATGATTAAGTGAAACCTTAGTACTAATTACCTCCTGAAGGGATTCTGCTACATACCATGTTTCATCAGGTTTGAAAGGCTTTAGTCTAGAACACTAAATATTATCTGCAAAGGTGAAATTTTCATTTTATCCATTTGTAAGCTCATTTATACAGCCTGGACTCACAACTGTGCTAATTAATATCCCAAGGCAAAAAAAGGGGGTTTGTGTCCCACAAAAATATCTGAGCTAATGAAAAAGTTTCTCAACACAAACAAGAACATCAAACCTGTTAATTTGCTTCTACAATAAAACCCTTAAAAATATTCAGCTCTAAGAAAAAGCATGATTTTAATTAATTTTGCTGTTGTACAGTATTTCTAAATAGCCCCAAAGTTCCAATAAATAATAATAATAAGCACATATATATCTGAATCTTAACCTCTTTGATCACATTTCTGCTATTTTACTGGCATTTCAGGGCATTAATCAACAAATTTTCTCTTTGAAAATATCTGTCACATTTCTTCGTCTCATGTTGCTGTCCTTTCCATCCATATAGTTGTCCCATTCTTGGCAGAATACTGAGTGATTTCTGATGCATTCCAATATAGGATCAAAATCTGCATTCATTTATAGAACATAATTTTATTATATTTCTATTGCACAGTGAATGACTGCAAAGCAATGAGTCTAGGTTAAAGATGAAACTCTACTTGTGTTCATAAAACTGCTATTGGCTTTTGGTTCTTTGTTTAGAGGTGTATAAACCCAAGGTTCGTTGCAAAGATGACAAGACTTTAAATATATGAACTAGCATTGAATGATGAAACTGAAACACAGATTTATAATGTAACTGAATAAAAAGTTGCAGTTCAGCAATCTGGATCTCTGTGGCACTCAGCCTCAAAACCTCTTGGCTATTTCTTAGGTGAACTGTCTTCCAAAAGCTGTGTTTCATAGATATACTATCTATGTTATGTGCCATGGAACTACACTCTACTGTAAAACTTGCATTTATTGGTAAAGGGTTAATAGATGTGTTAATAGAGCCCAGCAGGTGAATGGCTGTGACTCTGAGTTGATATCCTCTAGTGCTAGATTCATAACATTCTAAAACACAACCTATTCATATAGGTTATATATTTATAGGTAACATATATATGTTCATAGTAATTTTCTTACTAAGCCTTATTACCTATCGACCAACATAATTTTTTCCCAGATTGAGAATCTGGGAAATTGGGATAATTTCGCTATAACTATCTGTTTTCTCTCTTCTGAAACATGTTCCCATTTATATACTTGTTGTGTCTTATGCTGGAGATGTTTCACTTAATTTCCTAGGTATTATTTTTCTTTTATCTGGTGTTTCTCACTGCATAACGCCTGCCTGTTTAGCAGAAGAGTCTTGAACAGCATTTGGCTTGCATATGGTTTATGTTAGAGCAGAATTAGTCAGTACAGACTGAATAGATCAGACAGCAAGAACCATTCAGCTTCCTGACATGTACAGGGAAATTAGTAGGCAATGTGGCAAAACAGCAGTATCTACTTTTCACTCAGCTAGTGGGAATAAGCAAAACTAAGCACTTGAGAAAGAGCCAGGGTCCTCCTTCCACCAGTGTGTTCTTACTGGTAGAATCTCTAGAGGCATATATAGAGTGATTGCAAGATTCACAGGAAAAGTTACAATCGAGAGTTAATATCTTTGAGACATGATGTCTCTTTAGAATACTTATAGATTTTCCTTGTAAAACATGACTTCTTACTCATGTCAATGTTTAAAATTTGAAGCTACTCCTAAATATTCTGTATTTGTTCTTCCACACCTGGTATTTTAACCTTTGACTTAACCCCAGATGTGGTTTGATGTGGATGAACAAATGATCAGCATACAGTCTACCTACCTCCTTGTATTTGAAAATTTCTTTGCCTCCCACTTATTAATAGAAGAACTATATCAGGATAAGGAGTTTGCTGCTAATTCCATCACCCAGGAGACCACTTGTGAGATGGTTCTTCTATCCCAGAGTACACCATCAAACTGGCAAGGTGCCATATAATTATACCACTCTTTTAAGTGATGATGGTGTAATTCTATAGCAAGACAATGCTCCATTACTCCATTTTCAGAACAGTATCAGTGAAACTGCTGCCTTCCCTCACAAAAATGTCCCAGGGGAATCTCTTTAAACCAGCTAAACTCATCATCTCAGGGCTGATTTAGCTATTGGTTTTAGCCTTTTCCAAGCAAGGCATATTATGTCCAGAGTAGCAGCCAAGACAGAGGTTATGACAATCAGTTCCAAAACTGAATAGCTGAAAGTTTTTAATGATATGACCATTGGCATTAAGAAAAGCACCAAGAATGTTGGCCCCATGTAATGCCCAGTATGTAGCTAAGAAGCGTCTGTAAGACAAAGTCCTCAAACATTCCTCCTTTAAGTAGGTGTCCCTGCCTATCCCAAGGGTGTTAGAAGCAGATGATCTTTAAGGCTCCTTCCAACCCAAACCATCCTATGATTCTATGACACTTGAGGGCCACAGTCCAATGCCATTTCAGCCTGCCATGGCCTTTAGTCTGCCTGTCCTCACCCTCAGTCAGTGCTTGTATCAGCAGTCCTCATGGCTGCCGAGTGATCAGCACCAAGACATTCTTGTTGGGCCGTAGTCACATATTAGCATTGCTGTTGTAATCCCCTAACAATGGTATGGCTGTGGTTGAGAAACCTGAACAGACCTTCTGTAACCATCAGCACAGATACAACAAGCTATCACACTTCAGGCTAAAGCAGTAATGTAAATGTTTAACGTTTTCTACTCAGGATCACCCCATCCCAGACCAGACACTCAACTGCAAGCACTGCTGTGGCCTATTACTGCTGACACATACTGGTCTTACTCAGGTTATGAGGACTTTTCAATTAACAGCATTGAGAGAGGTTGTCTTTTTTTTCCCTCGACAAGTCTGCATCTGACCTCCTTAGCAACCCTACTTGCAGATTAGATTTTTCCAGACAGCTTCCTTGCCTTCCTAGTCATCTGCCAGTACTTTCTTTCTGCAGATGGGTCTCTATAGCTTTGCATCCCTAATTGCTGCTGGAGTTAATTCCTTCCCTGCTACATAGTGCTTATTGATCCATCACTCCACAAAATGCTAATTTCACCCTAGACTGTATTAATCTACTTTGCTTATAAAGATGTCAAGATCCATAATATCTATTATTTCTCTTTCTTTTAGTAGCCAGATTATTATGTCATATAAGAAAATCAGATAGATTTTTCAAGAACAAATCAAGGCTTGCTTTTACTTATTTTCCATACATTTGTAGGTTGCTTAGTAATTTGTTCAAGTATCTCCTAAATTAACAAAACAAAATAGATGGTTTTGTAACTTCCAGAGACCTCTAACATTCCCTCCCATCTAACTCCCCAAATTGGGGATTAGTTCTACACTACAGCTACTTTAGTTTTCAAGGATGTCATCAATTTTCCACTAGCTCCTCCAAACATCACTAGAAGTCTTGGAAAGATTCTTAAGTATTCCAGAGTGAATTTCATCAAGGCTTTGTGAAGTTGAAGTTATTTAATGGCTGTATTGTTTATATATAAATTATTGATCCAGTTGCATATATCATAGGGCATATTTAGACATTGTTTTGAGATTAATGGAAAGACTTCCTTATGAAGGTGAGTTAAAGCTTTAAACCTGTCCTTTGACTACACTGCCTTCTACAACTACCCCAAACCCCTGTGTGTTAACTCCCTCAAGGAAAAGGGCCTATACTGGGAATTTAGGTAAAGACTTTCTTCATCTACACTGAAAGACTTTATCCTTGTAAAGTGTTTGATATTGTTGATTTTTAAAAATTGGTTAATTTGATAACTGTATTTACCCTGCATTCCTGAGCTGCTTACACAGTAATAAAGCACAATATTACATCCTTTAGAAATTCATAGCACTTGGCTTCTAAGAAAAAAAAAAAAAAAAAACATAGTAGTACAGCAAATGTTTATTGTAGAGACCTATGTAGCACTATAAATATTCTAATAACACTGTTGGAGACCAACTGCTAATAAAAAGGAATTTTTCACCTTTAAAGAGGTTCCTTCAAGAATTCTTACCCATCTATCCATTTCTGTCTTTAAAGATCATTACCCATCCAAAATATCAGAAGTCAAATATTTCCATTAAAAAAATTGTGAAAACGTATATTTTAAAGAGCTTTTAACTCTTACATGTTAATATTATTGAAGTTCTCCTCTGCTACAGCGCAGGAATTTTTTAAATACGTGTACCTGAAAGCACACAGTTCTCACAATGTATCTTTTACTATATGACCATTCTTCTAGTTTCCTTCAAATGTTATAAATATCAAAAATCTCTTCACCATTGGTTTAGATCATGCTGCAGGGTTGATGAACATTGCAACTCACAAGGAGGTTTGTGTGCATTAGGATTTTCCCCTTATTTGCCTCAAAGATTTTCATTACTCAATCCTCTGAAAATTTTAACAAAATAATAATTTGATCTTACATTTTACTCTAAGAAATAACCTGGAACAGTTTTTCGTGATGTACGTAGTTTTGTTTTAATGAAATCTACAACTTCCACAGGCATCATGGATTTTTGGGTTTTATTTATTGGCAAGTTTTAGTAGATGGTATTTTTAAGAAACTTTTGAAATTAATTTGGTGTTATAGATCAAGTGATGTTTCTTTGTAGAAACAGACCTTTATGATCAACAAATGTATCTGGGATGATCTTAACACAGTAAAAGACATCTTGCGGGAACTGTGAGCTTTCAGATACATGTATTTAAAACAACTCCTGCACTGTAACAGTGCAAAACTTCACTAATTAGAAGCACATCTTGTTTTGGCACAGTGTCAATGAATGTCTTTTGTTGGCTATAGAACAATTTAATTATCCTTGGCAGTGAAAGCTGCATTTTCTTAATTAATACTACTAAAGGTACCTTAGAAGAAAACAGAAGCAACTTGGCACTGACTGTGTTTGGAGTGGAACTATAGAGGGAACTTTTCTCAGCATAAATACCATTCCTTTTTTTAACTTTCTTTCCTTTGTTGTCACATAAAGCTAAGCCAAATTTGGGATGAGCAAAGGAGTTAAAACTGATTTTTTAAAACTTCAGAAAATCTTTTACTGGAGCTATTAAATGAGGAAAATTTCAGAGGAGACAATAATGTAGTCCTTGGACTGCCCAGGAGAAAAATTCTCCATTTCTTAATCAGTAATTTTATTACAAGATCTTGTACTCTGGACAACAACTTCAGTATTAAATCAGAATCACAGTTTGTAGGTGCTTTAGGTACTGAAAGTGTTATGTTAATTGGCATCTTTACTAGTAATATTATTGAGAATGAGAGGAAAGCTAATGTCTTTATGAACAACTTGATGGGTGACGGTGTGAGTGTTAATATCTTTGAAATGAGTCTTAATGTCTCTACGAACTTTGGGCAGCAGGCTGGTTGCAGAGCCCAGACAGCTTGGCTCCTGAAATAGACAGGGGTCTGCACAAGCCTGAGTTTCTGAGCTTTGGGGTAAAAGAGTAGGTTCTGGGGGGCGGGATATGTGGCAGGCAGTTTGTGAAGGCTGGACCTTCCCAGTCCCTCAGCCAGTGGGGAAAGGAAGAGGGCACCACGGGGCCAGGAGTTTAGGATCAAAGGAGGCTGCACTCTGAAACCTCGAGAGAGAAAACCCTGTGGGTGTGTGCCCCGGTGGACTCTCTCCCTTTATTCAAATCAAGTTGCAGGACTCCTCTGTCTCCTTTTTGGATATAAACCTCTAGCATTTATGGATTTTCCTGACAAGAACATCTGAAGTGAGCTTTGATAACATTACTTCCAGCACAGACACAAATGACTGAAGGCATGAACATACCTCCTTAATTTAAGATATGGTCCAAACTCTTGACGGTGTGCAGTCTACAGGTTCTTTTTGTTGTTGTCTATCTGACAAAATACAAGACAGAAAGTCCTAGAAAACAGGCTTCTCTTTGAGATGGTTTAAAAAAACCCCCAGGACACGTACACTGTTAATTTTCACTCATTTGAACTGAAAAAGTTTAACAGAAGGTATATGAGTCCTCATGGGCTACACCATGCTAGTCTACAAAATAAGGGAAGAATGAGAAAATAGAGAAAAAGAAGCAAACAGAAATCTACTAAACTAAAGTCATAAATACTTAAGAAGTCTTTCCCTTTGCTATCTTTTTAAAGTATTTTTTTCTGTACAAAAAGCTGTCTACCATTTTGAACTTTCTCAAGCAAGGAGAAGCACAGCACACCTCAGCATTAAACTGACTATGCAGCTTTGCTGTGTATACTAAACTGTATCTTCTCTCACAGATCCATCAAGATGGCAAAGGAGTATGTGAGTATAGTAGGTTAGCTATTATTCCAGATGAACTAATGTGTTAAATGACTCATAAAATGTTTCTGAAGCAAGAATAAAAATAAACCTATGTCACTATCATAGCATATATCTGAATTTAATTCATGTGCAGAAACATTTTCTGCTCTGAGAACTTGTTCCTATAATGTATAGGATACCTTAGTCAGAATCCACCAATAGGTTGGTACTGGAAATTCCAGCTGGTTTTAACATTAGATAGTCTCTATTAGTGCAGGAGTTCATGTTTTTACATAGTTACTACGTTACAGTACCTTAGCAGATTCAGACCTTTGGTTTAAGGAAGAAAACATGGGAAAAAACATGTCACCATGTAAACTGCTAAAGTCTCGTTCCTGACTCTCCTGATTCAGACCTTACTGAATCTATCAGCTGCTAGCTTTTGCTGAACAGACCACTGTAACCAGACTCCCAGCTGTCTTTATGTGGCTGCCAGGAGCTGGACATGAGGTGTGGGGTGTGCAGCCTGCGCTGACAACGTGTGGGGCTGCACGGATGGGGTCCTGAGCCCACACTGCCCACTGAGCCTCTCATCCACACTGACATTCCTCTGAAAAGCTGTTTGGCTGTGCTTCAGGCAGTTGCTGCTTTTATAAAATGCGGGCAGGCTGCAGGTCCTGACTATAACCCTAACTGAAATATTTCTGTATTTCTGACTAAATACTTATATGACTTATATGAATGTCTTTTTCTGACAGGGTTGTAAAGCACCATACATTGTAGGACTAACACCCCATCCCAGGATATTGGTTTTCAAACACATTTTGCACATCCTGAAAAATCCAGTAATAATAATATGCTATGGTAGTGACACCAGATATATATCATTATTTCACTTTCAAACTTATTTCATAAAAATGCTTTTATGAAAGTCATTCTTCTAAGCACAACTACAAGTCATATTTAATGTCTTCACTGTTGTGAAAAAGAAAATATTGGTTTATGATCTGAAGAAATATCAGTTTTATAAAAGTTATACAGGAGTATTTCTTTAAAAATTTGCTTTAAAAAGTCCACTGAAATGAGTCAAGTATTGAGATTCATGCCAATTATTTCAATGAGTATATTTATAGCTATTTGGTACAAAGAAGATAAATTATCTCCTTTAGCCTACAAAAGTTGCATATTTATCTTGCACTTATTACTGTAATAAAGCACTAATTTAATCCAATTGACTTGCCCTTGGTAGGATGACTTCATAGTGTGATTATTCAAGGCACAAAGAAAGGATTTTTTAATAGTTTTTATTATTATTATTTTCTTGTTAAAAATGTAGATCTTTTCAGACCAAAGCATATGATGTTTTGAGATCAAAAGTAGCAGTAAACTTAGTCTTTATGTTTTAATGCCCATCTAACCACTTTCCCAAAATTACATGATAATCAGTTTCCTATGTGATAACTATAAAACAGAGAACAGTGTTTTGGGGTTTTTTTCTTGGGAAGGAAATGTACCAGTGAAGAGCCTACAGCTATATACATTACATGCACTATGAATAAATAACTTCCATATTCTCTAAGTCCATAGAGAAACATGGGCTAATTCATTAACTCTGTAAGTTAATAAACATATGCCTCCACTGGTTGTGAAGATGAGAAACACACACAGACCAATTTCTGTATATATATAAAATTAACATCAGCATGAGAACAGCATAAAGGGGGTATTTTTAAACAGGAAAATGAAATTACCTCATTGTTCCATTTATAATAAATAATGATCACACATAGAGATGACCATATTTTACAGAAACTGAAGTCTTAATTTCAGTATTAATGTCCTAGAAAAACAAATCTTATGTAAAAAATGTCTAACACTTCTTATCAAGAGGGTAATTAATCTTTTCTTAGAGAGGAAATATATCCACTGTCTCTGTTTAGAAAATAAAATATTAAAAATAAAAATTCTTTTTATTGTTTTCATTCTAATTTTTGTAATAAAGACCACTATAGTTTGAATTGTAAGTGGTGTAATATGATATACAAAAACTCCTAGAAGTATAAAACATAAAAATAGCTTTTGTGCTGTTGCTTTTCTTAAAGAGCATGTTTTCTAGTTAAATGGTACATTATAAGCAAGTGAGCACTTAGCCATCTTAATCCATTTGCATTCTGTTGAGATAAGTTTTCAGTAGCTCAGTAATTGAATTTCTTTCTAATTCATATGGAGCCTGCCTGCAGGGGACACATTAACTGCTAGGCCCAAAATTACATAAACTTTACAATGTTCTGCTAGAAATCAAACAACAGAAAGCCAAAACAAACACATCTCAAAGAAAGCTTTGAGACAACTGAATTGTAAAGTGTTTTCAGGGTGAGGGCAGAATCAGAGTCACAAGTTTCTTTTTGAGATCCAACTTATCCAGTTTACCAAACTGGGTTAAAAAGCTGCTTAAAATATATATCAGCATCAGTATACACACAGCGCTGACAGTATTCTAAACCAGAGGTAATTATTCTGCAGACCTAAAACCCAGAAATATTCAAATGGAGTGATGAGTCTGGATTACCACCCTTTCCTGTGTGGTTTACTTTCCTAATGGCCAATAAAAGTGAGTCATTGAACAAATCGTGTGAGGAACAGATATATAAAAGTATATGTGCCTACACTGACACAGTTGCACAAAAAATGCATATTTCTACAGTATTAAGCCTAAGGCTGTTATTTTTTTAAGTGTATCTATGTAAAACATCTTTGGCAGATAATAAATCATAGACAAACCATGTTAGAGCCTCATCTATATTGAGTGCTGCTGACATTTCTCTCACCAGTACTTCAGCATCGGTTAATGCTATTTGTGAATCCTGTCTTTGAGAAAACAATCAGTGGAACTGTAAAAGAAACATCAGTCCAGCTCCTCCTTTTCTGCTCCCCTCGACACCCACACTCAGGACTCCATTGGCAGCATGCTGCACCAAGCAGAAGCCATAATGTTAAGGTGAACACTCTGCCACTTTGTGTTATTATCACTTATCTTCATAGATCCATAGAATGGTTTGAGTTGGGAGGGACCTTAAAAATCATCCAGTACCAAACTAAACTGCCATGGGAAGGGACACCTACCACTACATCAGATTGCTCAAAGCCCCATCCAACCTGGCCTTCAACACTTCCACCAATTGTCCCAGAGAACCACAACCTCTCTGGGCAACCTGTTCCAGTGCCTCACCAAACTCACAGAAAAGAACTTCTTCCTAAAACTTAATCTAAATCTACTCTCTTTCAGGTTGAAGTCATTGCCCTTTGTTCTGTCACTATATGCTCTTGTATATAGTGTCTCCATCTTTCTTGTATGGTCCCCTCAGGTACTGAAAGACTGCAACTACATCACCTCAAAATCTTCTCTTTTCCAGGCTGAACCAACCCAACCATCTCAGCCTTTCCTCACAGGAGACGTGCTCCAGCTCTGTGATCATCTTGGTGGCCTCCTCTGGACCTGCTCCAACAGGTTGGTGTCCTCTCTGTGCTGGGGACCCAAGAGCTGGATGCAGCACTGCAGGTGGGGGTCTCACCAGAGTGGGGCAAAGGGAAGAATCCCCTCCCTGGCCCTGCTGCCCACACTACTTTGGATGCAGCCCAGGATTTATTTGACTTTCTGGGATGCAAGTGCACATGGCTGGGTCACATCCAGCCTCTCATCCATCAGCACCCCCAGTTCATCTCCCCTGGGCTGCTCTTAATCTGTTCACCCCCCAGCCTTTGTTGGTAGGGGGATTGCCCTGGCCCAGGTGCAGCACCTCACACTTGGCCTTGTTAAACTTCATGAGATTCCCACAGGCTCACTTCTGGAGCTTGTCCAGGTCCCTCTGGATGGCACCCTGTCCTTCAGGAGTGTCAACAGCATCACTTACCTTGGTGCCATCTGCAAATTTGGTGAGAGGCACTCAATCCCTTTGTCTGTGTCATTAATGACTACATTAAATAACACTGGTCCCAGTTTGGATCCCCGAGGGATATCACTTATCACTGGTGTCCATCGTGACCCTGCACTGCTGACCACTACTTTCAGGATGCAACTGTCAAATCAATTCCTTTTGCACCTAACAGTCCATGCATCAAATCCATCTCTGTCCAATTTAGAGAGAGGGATGTTATGGGGGACAGTGTCAAAGGCATTGCAGAATCCAGATAAATAACATCTGCGACCTTCCCTTGTCCACTGATGGAGTCACTCTATCATAGAAGACCACTGGGTTGGTCAAACAGGACTTGTTCTTGGTAAAGCTGCACTGGCTGTCTCAAATCACTGCCCTGTCCTTCATGCGCCTTAGCGTAGCCTCTGGGAGGACCTATTCCATGAACTTCCAAGGCACAGAGGTGAGGCTGACAGGCCAGTAGTTCCCAGGGTCCTCTGTTCTACCCTTTTTAAAGATGGGTACAATGTTCCCCTCTTTCCAGTCACCTGGGACTTCACCTGACTGCCACTTCTTTTCAGGTAATATGAAGAGTGGCTTGGCAACTACTTCAGCCACTTCCCTCAGAATTCTAGGATGCATCTCATTGGGTTCCATAGATTAATGCACATTAAGGTTCTTCAGGTGGTCATAAACCTGATCTTCACTTAAGAATAAAGACTCCACATAGGTCTCCTACAGTTTTCCTGCATCTAGAAATTTGTCCTGCTCACTATGATCCCCTGCTCTGCTGGGGAACACACCTGAATACTGTAATACACGGAATACTGGAGCTGTTCACCTCAGTGAGTGAAGGTTCATCCTTGCACTACAAGGGATTCAACTGACTTTATTCCTCCAGTGATGGCACTTCAGCTTGTTTGAGACTAAACACAAGATGCTATTGTTGCTGATTTCAAGCCCAGGATATTGCATATGGATGGTTGTTGTCTTTGAATGTGATCATACTGAGATGGCTTCCTATGGTTTACAAAGCTTGCTTGGACCCACATTGTAATTAGGCTTCTAACTCCCAATATTCCTGGTATTTCCATTAAATTTTAAGATTTAGTGACAAAATGCCACATTCGGGTTCACCAATCTAGAACTGAAAGTCATTACTGAGAAACTTTAGGAGGTACTTTAATGAAAGTGTTCTCCAACATAAAGAGTCAGAAGAGAAAGCAGAGGGGCTATTTCTTGGCTTTGACAGCTCCTGTAAGCACACTGAGCACCAGGAAGAAAAGGTGGAGGGACTGTAATCTTAACACATTTTGCAAATTAAATCTGACTGGACTTGATCAATACTTTCACATCAGTAAGCTCTATTGCTTCCAGCAGAACAAAGCAACTTCCCTTAAATATATGGTACTGTCAACATTTAAATGGATCAGAGATGTGGCTATACACTCTAGGATACATCATGACCACCTGTCAACTTCAATTTTTCTCATTAGAAGTTATCTGCAGTTAACAGCAGTTAAAAACAGTGCAGCCCCACTACTGATATTCTCTGCAATATCCTGGCTGACGTATCTGGAAGTAATTCTCAGCCCGTGCTGCTATTGAATAGCACTGCGATGTGGACAGTGCACCCATCCCTGCATCAACTGCAAAAGGGCTCAGAGATTTAGAGCCACAGATCTTTTAATAAAATCTTCTTTTTCCCCACTTCCTCTGCTATCTCAAGCACTTATGTCGTATATAACAAAAGCAAATCTCTTTATATTTTTTAAATAAATGTACCAAAAGGTCATTGCTTTTCAAGAGCCCTAATGTATGACACCTGTGATTTTTTTTTTTTTTAATCCCAGTAAATATTTGCAAATGGGAATGTGTGTGATCTGATTATATATTTTTTCCCTAATAAAAGCAGGTAGTAAGCATAGATGTCAAATGCTGGCTTTACTAAAGGGCTATCAACACCCCTTGCACTGTCTCCAACAGATATTGTTCAACGGACAAGTCACAGATTCAGTGAGAATAAACTGCAAAGGAAAGCTTAGGGGATATGGAAAGTTCTAACACTAGTGATCATAATCGATTAAAGAAAAATGCTTTTGAATCTTTATGTGCACGGTTTCTGTGAATATCTTTTCTTGAACATGAATCTTTTGTTTTTCCTCTTCTGTTGAAAAACAGAGCTGGAGAACACTGAACTTCAATTTTCTAAGACAGCAGTGTTGCCTGTCTGTGAATCTAGACTGAAAACAAATGCTTCTACAAAATTATATTTCCATGGCCTCTACAGTATAAATAGGCTGATCCATTGACCCTTCTGCAATGTTTTAACTATGTATTTGATGTTTATGATTTTATTTTTCCAGTTCACTGTAACCCAAAATAAACAGTACATTTAGAAATGAAAGATCAAGAGTACCCTTTAGAGTAGCAAAGAGCCTTGGTACTAATCATTATTGTAGCAGAAATGTGAGATAAATGTGAATTGGTGTAAAGGATAGAGAAGACTACAGAGATCTAACACATCAGTAAACCAAATTAAAGCTGTTAAATATATATCGATGAGCTGGTTTGTCAGTTATTGTTGAAGCACTGTGGATGAAGAATCACTGAATAAGTTTCTGTATCTGAGAATTGGAAAATGAAGCTTGTGGATTTTTATTGCTGGTGATACAAATTTAGCTGTTTAAAATTGATAAATTACACTGCTTTTTCTTTATAATTTCTTTAGTGGCAAAGTCCATAGCTCAGGCTAATCCATTTTAATGAATGGATTCTTTATGACCACTAAGGACCTTAATTTTTTCTTAGACTGAAACCTGAGCATTACTCATTATACTTGTTTGTTCAGTGTGGTTTTTTTTTTTCACATAACTTGAATTACCATTCACTTATATTCTGCTAGAGTTGATCTACTCCATCTAACAGGTTGCAGACCCATTTGAAATTAATATCCACCTTTTCCTAGCCTTACAATTTTTCTCTGAATTCTTAGGGGAAAAAAAAAAAATATTTGGGAAGGGGGAGAGAAAGAGAGAACATATTTTCAGGTCAGCTGTTTTAATCTGAATAAAGTTGGAGACAAAGAGATTTGGATCAATATGACCCTACTAGAATATCAGTACTGATCCTCTTCTTGTTTACATTCACAAAAGTAATAAAAACTGGCAAAACTGGCAAGAGAAAAGCCTGATAATTTTAACTTTATCAAGGATTTTAGAATATTTCTAGGGGAGTGAAAGGACAAGGATTGACCTGACGGAGGGATGGAGGCCTGGCATAACATCACCCATAAGAAATCTTAACTGGCAAAGGTTGTCAAAACACGCTGGGTGGAAAACTATTAATATCATTACATATGCAGCCTTTCTAGTTTGAAGCTCAAGGATTCTTATTAGGGTTGTGGGTCACCCAAAACAGAACAACGTTCACAGCACAGCTTTGCGAGAAATTATACAAAAAGGCCTCTCCAATTTTAGATGTCTGTGCAATTCTGTGGTGGAGAGTAAATAGCACAACAGAAACTGGGAAAATGATGCAGTTATCAAGTTTTGGCTTAGAAGTCATTGATGAATTATTACAAAAAGATACTGTGAAAAAGCTTTTCATATCTATGCCTAAGTTTCAATGAAGAAAAGTAAGATAATATAAAAAATGTATTTTCTGCAGAATTTGAAAGTGGGCTTTTTCAAATTTAAATTCCAAATGCATGCCATGGAAGTTGTTTTTATGGACTTAAGTGATGACAGATTAAAGGAACATGTAGCAAAATGAACAATAGACAGTGAATCTTTCATAGTGTAATAAACAACAGTAAAATTAGATTAATTAATTTTGCCATCTATATAGACTCTGCAAGGAGCACTACATATTTTCATAAAAATATAAACAGGCATAATTGGATACTTACATCCAAATTCACCAATCAGCTTAGCCAAATACTCATTAGTTCAAGACACATGAGTAATGTCGAAAATTATCCCACTGTCAGAATCTAAAAAGACTTAATTATGATTAGGATTAATATCCTGTGAGAGCAACAGTATGTGTTTCTGTAAGTTCTGCTGTACTATACAATAGACTGAAACAGGCAAAAGAAAGCTAGGATTGAGAATTTCTGAGGAAATTAAAATCTAATCAGAAAAAATAGTAATTAGGAATTGATTTGCAAGTGTAGAAAATAGTTCTTCGATGCTTAGGGATAAAGGTCATCAAGAGGGATGATTATAGATACGGCAACGGTGAGATAATTTCAGTAACTCAGACTATAAACAACTTGATAGTTCTTGTTTGTAAGAAAACATACAACTCAACTTGTAAAGGGACAATGCCCCTTACACACCATTTTGATGTAGAAAATATTGTGAATACATCCAAAACCCCACCTCAACACTCAAGATACAAAAGCAGGGGTTGACAATTCCTTCCAGGGAATTATTAAAAGAGGGAGAAATAAATAGACTCAAACAAAACCTTTTAAACAAATGACCTCCATAATACAGAGCTTCAGAAAAATATTCTGAGGTCATAGTAGGAGGAAGTCCTACTACTGCCTTAGAGAAAAGTGAAATGTAACTATTGTGAAATGTCCCATCTCTTTATATTCTCCAAAGTGTCAACCTTACACTTTTTCAAGACACTTCTTGCATAGGTAGTTTGGGAAAGTTTCAGCTGGATTCCACACAGACAGTTCACTTAGGAGCAAGCATTTTCAGTTCTCCAAGAACCTGATAGGAGATGTGAAGCTATGCAAAACATATTTTCTCAAAACTTTGAAAAAAAGCTTATGTTTACAGATTGTAAAATGGTCTCCAAGTTGAAATGACATAATTTTAGAGCACAGTAAAATTACAGGAACTGTATGCTAATTTCGAAAAAATCCGTTTCACTTCCTCTTAAAGGAATTTTGGATTAAGCACATTGTCTGTACTTTTCTTAGTATATCCTCACACAGAAGTATAAGACTATTGATATCAGCTTATTAGGCAGTTAAAAATTCTACAAGATCATGTTTTCTGGTAACAATTTGAACAAAGAAACTAATGGATATAAATTATTTTTGATTTACTTTGAAAGTAAAAGGTACTTTCCATGAAGATTATTTTTTATCTGGAACACCTAAAAAAAAAACTTCTGTTATAAAAAAATTCCTCTTTTATGCTGGCATGAGAAAGGGCAAGGAAATAAAAGGTAAAAAAAGCCCCCAAAACAGTATGAAAATGACATATTAAGGAGAATTTTGTAATAAGGAAAGAATTATAGAGAAGAATTATGGAGAAGAAAGGCATATTATAAACACAAACAAGAGAATCCAAGTGGGAGAGTTATGTATTTAAAGACTCACAGGAGAAACACACATTACAGATGTGTTGCTTAGAGACATGGTTTAGTGGTGGGCCTGCCAGTGTCAGGTTAGTGGTTGGGCTTGATGATCTTGGAAGTCTTTTCCATCTTTAATGATCCTCCGATTTCCATGATTTTATACAAAACAATATCTAATAGCTCTGAATACTGTAAACAAAAGTGAAAATCATATTACAGTAAGTTAAGGTAGGTTAGCCATAGTATTTTCTGTTAGGATTACCAACCTGAATCAGTTACAATGTGACAGACAGTCCCCCAGATAGACAAGTTATGCCTGCATTAACACATCTCCCTGCTCATTGAAACAAAATAATTTAACCAAAAAATACTAACAGTAAGCTAACAATAATATATTCCACTGTCAAAAAACATATTGTAACCAAGTAACGAATCTTTATAAGGGTCTTTCTTTTTAAGTAACATTATCATTTTTAGACAGATGTTACAGCATGTAGTCAAGATAATAACGTACACATACACACCAAAGAGGCAATTTCTGTGTCAAGTGAACTTCTAGTGGCTTTAAAATAAGTGTGCAGAGTACTGATTGCAGAATACCAGGAGCCTTGGAAGCACGAAGCATAATCACAGGTTGAAACCTGAAGGGCTAACAATGTGAGCACAGATGGTCATGTCTTGATGCATCTGAGTGCAACCTGGGGAGGGACTGGGTTTAGAGCAGAACAGAAATAATGCCCAAGGGTCAGTTGTGCTCATGAAGTCATTAGCAGGTTCTCAGAAGGGTGTGTATCCTGAACAGTAGGGAGAGAAAACAGGAATCTCCAGCTCAAGGAGACTATATGGATTGCAGGATAGTGAGGGAAACAGGAACTTTCTTTTAAATTCTTTGTCACTGACTGTCCAGGGATCACATGACCTAGTCATACCTAGAGGTGTGTATCAGACTATGAAAACTGTCCATGACTGATCATCTGCAAAAAAACCTACTGCTTGTGCTGGCTTCAAAAATTATAATCAGATACTCTGAGCAGATCTCTCTGCTAACCTGTACTGCACTACTATATATGCAAGTGTTGTCTTATTCTTATTGAAGGGAAATGCAGTTTCACTTTTGGTCAGAGGTCTTAATTGTATTTGACCTGTCTGGTCATTCACTTTTGAGGACTGGCTGTTAAACACAGATGCAACAGCCAGGCTGCAATTTTTCTTTCTATTTTTGATATTCTAGCTTTCAGTGCTCTGATAATCTGAAGGTATTGAAGACAGAAAAGTCCAGCCTGTTATTTCACTGGAAATAAATAATTACTCTCTAACGCTGTTTGGTAAAAATCATATTAAGACAACATAGGAGTAGTTTCCTACTCTGATGGAAGTATTATAAGCTCAAGTGTACCTTCTCCTTATAATTCCCTTCAAATTATTATTGAATAATAATAATTTATTTCTACTTCAAATACTGCCTCCTTGAACTGTGACAGCAAAATTCATTTTAACAGCATTTAAGGTTATTTGGAAAAGCTATTATTTTTGATAAAGAGAGCTCAAGAAAAGGTGCTGCTCATCTTGTTAAAAATTTCCTCCAAAACTCCTTTAACCTGGTCTATCTCAAAAGCAGGTTATCTTAGTAACTAGAAAAGCAGCTTATTTAAAATGTGTGCTGACGTTTAACATATAGAGGCATTCTTCAGAGGAAAGAAAGTTTGTATAAGCAGTTACTAAGTAGTAAATCAGAAATGTCAGTTATCAGACACCAATACAGCATAGCATTTGAACATCCAAGCTCAAATAGAGAGGCAACGTGTCAGAGCAATGCCACATCTCTCACTGTGAGCTATGTGTAATTCCTCTGGCATTTTAAAAACCTGATTAATTTGATTACCTAGATTACATACATGTTTTGTACCCGGAAATGATAAATCATTTATGTACCATTAAGAAAGGGACTCAGACCCTTCAGGAAAGCATCCCTTAAGATGCCATTTATTGGAGCTAAAACTGTAAAGAAATAGAGGATAGTACAGACAATCCTAAGTGCATTCACATGCTGGGAACCCTGAGGTGCACAGCACTGAACAGATGTCCAGCAAGGGCATGGCATGCTGTGCAGACCTCATCCATGCTAAGGCAATCTCATTTTGGTCTTTTGTGTTCTTACAGGACTTTCTTGAGAGAAAAAAAAAACAACTCCAGTTGTCATTTCCACTACCTAACAAAAAGAATTTCACTTGATAACGTTTTGCTGCATAATGACCAGCACTGGCTGGGAGCTGCCTACAGACCAAGTTCATCCTGTGGCCTGGGGACATGAAAAGTCCAACACTGGCTGGGTGTCCATGTGGTACATTTGGTGGAGCACAGCATGGGGCTGCACCTACAGACTCATTGGTACAGGGATCATCAACTCCTCAATGAACAAAGGCCTCCACCCAAGATCACAGCAACACAAAATATTCATTTTGAATGAAAATAGAAGGAGAAATAACCTTTTTGGACACATGGTCTTCACTGACTTGACCAAAATTAGACAACTAGTCTTTGAAAAGTCCAAATGTAGAAAATTAGTTCCTTGATTCGCATTTTACAAGAATATAGCAGAAATAAATTTTTTGCATGAGAAAGAAAGAAATTATTTGAATAACAGAGTTGTTTGACATTTAACTTGAGTAAAATTATATGCTTATGGGTGTGTAAAAAAAAAACCACAATCAAACAAACAAACCAACCTAAAAAAGCTCCACAAACACACCACAAAAAAAAGAAAAAAAAAACAAACAAACAAACTAAAACTTTAAAAAAAAAAATCTTTGCCTTAGAAAGTAAGCTCTAGAGTATTTAGATTACCATTTTTTATCATGTTACCTTAGTCAAGTTGATTCATGCTTAGTTAGCTGGGCTTAAATAGGAACACAAACTATACTCTAGGCTAGTATGAGCAGAGTATCTTTTATTTATTCCACTATGATCTGCTAATTTAAAAATAAAATCTCATAGAAGCAGTTTCACCTCAACTTTATACTTGATAGTTCACACAAAAACTTATATTCAGGCAATTTTTTTGTGATACACTAGCTGCTTGAGAAGGTAAGAATTTCATGGTTCTGATTTGGTTTTCTCAGTTCTTTAAGTCATAAAATACTGAATATTTTTATATACTGTGGAATGGCTCAAATCATTGACTTAAGAGAGCTCCTCTTTAGCTGTGCAACACTGAACATGGAAAGTGTCTTGATTTTCCTGCTGAAACGTATTTGTGGTAGAGAGACTTTATACAGCTCTACAGTTTATGAATTACTGCACTGTTTCCATGGATACTTCTCAATGCAGGCACAAGTAGTATCATTAAATTGAAAGTTGAAATTCTCCAACAACATCATAACTAGACGTTTTCATACTCTGACACCCCCATGATTAAATTTGAATAAACTGCTGGAAATGGAAAGGAAGGTTCCAGAATTTTAAATTAAAGCAGATTTTAAAAGCTTTCTTTCTCCCCATCTTCAAGCAACTACTTTTCTTTAACTTATGGCCTGTACAATCTTTAAATAAATGATTCTACCCAGGAAATATGATCCACTTAGGTAGACCTGTGTCATTGTACCTCTGTGGGTTTTTTTTAATATACCTGGTATAGGTACTTTGTCTTATTTGGCATTAGTTATGTAACTGCATACACACTAAGCAGCTGAGCTGAATTATTTCCCTAGTTCAGAATAATTCTTTGCTGCTATAAAATTTTCCTCATCACTTCTTTCTAAAACTGTCAGTGCCAGGAAGGAGCACAGCCAGCAGACCATTTAAGAGGGTGACGCAATGTGCTGATCCCTGACATGTGAGAACAGCTCTGACTGGTGCCATCCAGGGTGGCTCTTTCAGCTACTGAGAATATAAATATCTCAGCCTCTCCTCTCTCTTCCTGCTTGCTAACAGAAGCTATTCACAAATGAGAAGGACGTCCCATGTGTACAGGAAGAGAGTTGGTTTCACCTTCCAGCTGCCAGTCCTGGACACCCACCCCACACTCTAAGAGTCAGCTACTCTTTACCTCTTCCAGCACCCCCATTTTGCAGTCCATGTTTTGCACCCAGACACACATACACAAACCCTGTATTGTCATGGCATCTATCTTGGGTTTCTTCACCCGAGATTCAGGTGGTTAGAGTGTCTTGACCTCTGGAAATCCCCAAGACAGACTCAAGAATAAAGCGGAATCTTCAAGTCCTTGTTTCTCAAGGTTTCTTGCATTGTTTATTATTTCTTACCTTACAATTTTCTCTGTGCCCAGCCAAGGTCTGTTCAGCAGCACGGGCAATGGGTGACTCCCCCCAATGGGGCGTCACTGCCCTCTTATACTGATAATTACGTGTCTCTTCTTTAGAATTACATGCCAATTCTTATCACCTATACTAAAAAGGTCATCTTTACTGTGACCCAATCTCCTAGAACTACTTTATGCCACTGCTACAGCAGAAGATGGAGACGAAGAAGAAGAACCCAGGGCAGTGCCCAAAATTCTCCATCTTGTTCCCATTCACCTTCATTCTAAAAACCCAAAACTACAGAACTTTTCACCCTGCGATAAGCTCAACTACTGTCTTTCACACCTTTGTCACATGCAATTCCTCTCGCAGTGTTGGAAACCTTTCCCATGGACTGAAATCAAAGTCAGTGTCTTCCTGGGCTCTGTCCCAGGGTCTCCAACCCCCTTGTACACATCCCAGACCCCCCTGTACACATCTCAAATCCTCTTGCTCGGGTCCGTGACTTTCCAGGGCACCCAAAGGTATGTCCTGGGCTCTGACAACTCCCCTTCCTGTCGGCGCCAAAAACACCTCTTTGGCAGCTCTGTCCGTGGTTTGGCCGTATGAATTGAAATAAACATGGCATGATCATGAGAAGAATTACAAGCCCCAATAAGGTACATACAATTGTCTTCAAAACTTCCTTCCACAATGGTAAAAGGTCAAATAAATCAAACATGCCATCCAGCCACGATCCAGTTACTTCTCTCCAAGTTTGTTCACACTTTCTCACAATTGCCTGATGCTCTCATGAATGGATTTGCAATATTCTAACAGGTTGATGCAGCACATCCCCTCAAATTCCTCACACCCATGCCCATGTGTCAGCAATAGATAATCAATCACCACCCTGTTTTGGAGACTCACTCGTCTTGCACTGTCAGCGTCCATTAACATGTCACTCAGTGCAAGAGAGGTGGCTTGGGCCACATGCTTGCTCAGCCAACAACCCATCTGACCCAATTGTGTCAAGGCTACTCTTGATGCTGTCTGCAGTGAAAAAAGCACAACTGCAATTCTCTGCACCTTGTTCCATGTATGAACATTGTCACCACAATCTGGATCTTATTGCCCAATAGATCTTTTCCCTCTGTACTTTTGCTCTCTCAGCAATGTCATGTTTGGTGTTAGCAATGAAAGCTTTCCAATACTGCATGGACCACCTTTGACATTCACAGGGATTGCAGGCCAAATCCTGTCCCCACAAATGAAAAAGATTCCTCTTGGCAACTGCACTGGAACATGGTTGCATGGTTTGTTCAACATCTTAGTGTAATTACACCAAGATAATACATTTCTATAGATGATGAGGTTTGGAGTGACGTCTATCGTTTTGTTTTCTGCCACACCAGAACAGCCAAATTTCACACAAAATTTCATTCTGACCGACCCAAGAATTTCCAGTTCCTGAGGTTCAAAAGCAGCCACAGGAAGGAACTTCGTCCAAACATCCCATTTGTTCACTGGATTTAAAATGAATTTTGAAATTGTTGGAGGGTTGTTTTCTGGAACCGGCCATTTGCTCACTAGCAACCCCACTAAACATGTCAAAAAGGGCTTCCTTGGCCTTGAGTGTGTTGAACAGATAGTGCCCAACCTTGATGCGTTGGCCAGAGTTTCCCAAACATTTTCTTTTGGCTGAGCCACGGGCAAAACTGCCGCATTGCTCAAGGCAACCAACAAGAAGATGAGGCACATGTGTATTACTAAAGGCCTCCTTCCCATGGGAATCCCTGAAATGCAACACCACCCCAGTCCCAAAGAAAAACCAAATCCCAGAGTCTCTTTTGCACATAGAACGAAAGGATGCCCGCTGTCTTGACATCAGCTCACATCTGCATGCCTACTTCTCTGTTCCCAGTCTTGGGGTCTGTGTCTGCTTGTGTTTGGACTCAATAGGGTTTCATGTTCTTTGCTGCCACCCATTTCAGTCCACCTCCTGTGGAGACACAAGCATAACCCTTGCCCCAAGTTATTAATTTGAATGGTCCTTCAATTTTACCTGTTTCTGGGTTCCTGACCAAAACCAAAGAATTTTCCTTTCATTTTGCTTTTGTGCTGTCTGAAAAGTGTCTGATGATTGGCAGAGTAGGCTCTGTAGAAGAGCCATTTAGAAAATTCAACACATACAAGCTTTGTTCAAGCGCATGTGAGGTGTTGTGTCTGCCTCCCCCTTTTCCTGTTTGTCCAAAAGGGATTTCAATGTGTGATGTGCCCTTTCAACAATCGCTTGACCTGTTGGAGAATATGGGATACCAAAGGTGTGATGAACACCCCACCTCTTCAAAAATTTGTCAAGCACTTTTCCCATTTAAGTTGGACCATTATCTGTTTTGATTTCTTGCGGCACACCCAGCGATGCAAACGCTTGCAAAAAATGTCAACAAGCGTGTTGTGCTGTCTCACCTGTGTGCAATGATGCAAAAATCACACCTGAAAATGTATCAACTGAAACATGAATATTTTTGAGTTTCCCGAAAGATGGGTATTTGGTGACATCTGTCTGCCATAATTGTAGACTGTGCAATCCTCTCATGTTGACTGCTCCCATGGATGAAGGAGGCTGTACAAGCTGACAATCTGGGCAAATACTGATGATTTCTTTTTCCTGGCTTTTGGAAATACAGAAAGTTTCCATCAGTGCCCGAGAATTCTGATGAAAGGATGCATGACTCGACTCTGCCTGCCCAACGATGTTTGGCAAAGTGTTTGAGATCAGCATGGTCAATTCATCTGCATGTGCATTGCCTTCTGCTAAAAATCCTGGAAGAGTGTGCCCTGATGTGGGAAACAAAATATTCATGTTTTCTGTCCTGCAACAATGTTGTCATACAAAGTAATGATGAATATAAGTTTTCATTGTCTACCTCTCTCAAAAGTGATCCTTCAAGTCTTCTGACCACATTCGCTACATAAGCTGAATCTGTGATCCAATTGAAAGGTTGTGGAAACAGTTTGAAAGCTCAAACTACTGCTGCCAACTCCACTATTTATGGTGAACCTTGCACTGGTTTTATGTCTGATTCCCACGCTCCTGTTGTTACATTTTGCCATGTGATTACTGATTTGTGAGTTTTCTCTGAGCTGTTGGTAAATATCGTTACTGCATCCAACAGCACCTGCACCTCATTTATTTTTGGTTTTTCCCTAAAACTTATTTTTGCTTTCTACAATCTGTGGCTTGGAAAGTGAATCATGCAAGTACCAGGGTAATCTAACAATGCAATTTGCAAATCCTCTGATTTCTGCAACACCCAATCAAAATATTCTTTTTCCAAAGGCAGGTAAATCGTTGTAAAATCTTTGCCTGCCATTGTCAGCAGCCTGGACCTAGATTTAAATGATGATTTGAGCTGTTATTTCCAAACTTGTGAGGATTGTCCTTGGAGATCTGTAAGATAAAAAAAAATACACTCTAAAAATCAACAGTGTGTCTTTTTGGGATGAATTCCACTGAAAAATCAGACCATACAACTGTATTTTTTCTCCCAACACCTCAAGAAAGAATGGCTGTGATGCCACAAAGCAATGTGCCTGTCTCTGTTAGAGAGCTTCAGCAATTCTCCCAAGAGCTTCCTGAGCCTCTGGTGTAAGTTCTGGGAGATTTGATGTTACAGTCCCCTCCCCAAAGGATTGAACAATGATGCAAGTTCATAGTTCGTGATCTCCAAGACTGGTCTCATCCAGTTGATTTCTCCCAAAAGCTGTTGCAAGTCTTGCAAATTGCTGATTTCTGCTCTGATTTGAATTTTCTGCCGTCTTACTGTTGCTCTGTGATCCTGCATCCCAAATATTTCCATGGTGCAACCTCCTGAATTTATGAAGTGGAAATTTTCAACCCTGCACCTTGCACCACTGCAATCACACAGTCACGAACTCTCTGCAGCTCTCGTTGTGTTGGCGCTATGATGAGCAGATCATCCATGTAGTGAATGATCCTTGCCCCCGGATATTTTTTCTGCACTGGAGACAAAGCTCGTGCCATAAACCATTGGCAGATTGTTGGAGAGTTCTTGAGCCCCTGAGGTAAAACCACCCCAATGGTATCTTCACAAAGGTTCTGGCCTGGTGATGCCTGGGATGGAGAATGCAAATTGAGGAGCATCATCTGGATGAAGTGGAATGTTGAAAAAGCAGTCCTTGAGATCACTGATCACTCTTTGAGCCAAAAAATGTATGAAATCTCCGTGACATATGCCCTCGTGTCAAGTATTCCCTTGAGTGTGATCATCTTCTTGCTGCAGGTCAATGTGTATTCAATGAAGGGTCAACCCCAGCCTAGGTGTTTCATCCATGTGGCATGAACTTCCATGCGCTCACCTGAAGGGAAGTCTTGTTGACAGAGCACTGGCATGACCTGTTCCACGGCATGAAATGGCAATGCAATGGCTTTGGCAATTGAGGTGTTCTCAGGAATGATCAATGGTGGTCGAAGAAATTTGGCTAAAACTGTCAACGCTTCATTGCAATTCGCTGAAACAATTGAGGGATAAATGATGAGGCCTAGGATGCTGCTCCTGTCCTTGTCTATGATCAAAAAGTCTTGTCTCTTCCATGAAGTTCCAGTGACCCCCTGTGGGTATCACTGCATGATTCTCGTCTAGGAAACATGTAATTTTGGAAGCTGCCAAGTCACATTGTGCCCCTGGTGGCAGCAACTCTGGATCTCTGGGGATCCTGCAGATACTTTTTTTATCAAAAGTGAGGTTTCATGGAGGAAAAAGGCTGGAGAACAATAAGGAATTGTGACTGCATGTTAAGGCAACAGTGAGCTGACCTGAAAAATATAAAGCGTTGCAAATGAAGGGACGGGTGCTTAAGATGATGATTGATAAATTGCTAGATAACAGACTAATGAGCAACATGTATATTATCTGGCAGTGAATTACAATGGATCCACATAAAGACACTAGTCATATTGCATAATGAGGATGTGCATGCTGGAAAAAATTACTCATAAAGCATTTGAAGATGTCTCATACAAACTAAATGCCAAAGAGCTACTCTAACCCCTAGAGTCTGAATATCTCTCTGACTTTTTGCTAAATCAGTTAATAAGTCAATAAAATTATGAATGTTTTATAGCAGGCAACAACCTTCAGGAAATAAATGGTACAAGATACAAAGAGCTGTCAAAATTAACTGATTAAAGATGTTTTGCACAAGGAACTCCTGGGTTCATTTCTTGGAGCTTGGTCTGCTGGAGAGCTGGGTTTTACCAAATGTTTTTGACATTTATAAGTAGTGTTTTCCTTTTATTTGCCATTATTGCTGAATAAAGATGCTTACACATAAAATTCAGTCATCTGCTGTAGTCCCTACAATACTCACCTACCATTATGAATTTGGAGAGAGACAAGATCTGTTTAGAGTAATGCACCACATTCCAGAGGAAAATATAGTATACTTTTCAAAGGAAAGCTTGAACAAGACAACAAAAAAACGTGGTTTTTAATCAGAAGTTCATCTTTGGTTTTCTCTCCTTTTGTGCGTATTCTTTTTTTTTCCTCTTCCTTATCAAACAAACTTGATAATGATTCCAAATCTCTCGTTGGACTGTCAATGATACAAATATTTGTCTTCACTACTGACTTGATACATCAGCCTCCATTCCGTTTTTTTCAAGTCTCTTTAAACTGACAGTAGACTGGCCACCTTTTCTCTGAGCTTGAATAATGTGTTAGGAGCAGTCCTGGGATACTTAGCCCTGCATATGCTGGGTCATGCATTCATCAAACTGCCTGGCTATATTGACTGCCATAGCACCATAATGACCTACATTAACTACTTACATGGTCTCACAGCATCACTGGACATAAGCATATAAAATTCATGCTCCAATGGGTCAGCTGAAGGTGTAATTTTTTTTTAATTTCTCCTCTTCCAACAAGCACATGACTGATGTTCTGCCTGACACTTCTGGGTCCATAATCTTTAATTTCCAGTGATACATCCCCTCCCTAAAACTAATAGAACTTGCTAGCTTGGATAATACCAATGGCAAGACAATAAAACATGGCTGCAGCACTCCGGAATAAAAAAGATCTATATGAATCATGCTCAGTATTTGACAGGTGAGTGTCTGAGAAAGAAATCAGTATTAAAAAAATATAAGGGGAAAAAACTAAAACAATACCATGCTGTCTAATGCTACTCTTCCCCTTCTCAATAACAAATTAAAACCTAAGTTATTGCTTTAAAAGTATTCCCAGTTCACTCTCTGCAGTATTTCCTATATATTGTAACACAATCTTGAATGTTTCTTTCTCTTCTATGCTTTTTTCCCTTTTCAGTTACTTTGTCACTTTCTGAGATTCTGTGCAAAAGTTTGATGAACATCTGTTGAACATCTACTCCCTTCCACAAACCAGAGCTGAAGCTGTTCTGTTCTCAAGTGTTTTCAACACTCCAAAACTTATTGGTTATAAATTCAAAGAAAAGCTATTCAATGAGTTAGTACCAAAAAAGGACCTGATACACAGCCAGAAGCTCTGACATCTTTTTCTTTCACAATTCTGCATTTTCTGAGAGAAAACTGAAGCTCTGAAGAAACAAATTTGAAATTAAATACTAGAAGAAGTAGTTAAAGATTCATTTAATATAAAATGCCATTGGCAGTTACTGCTTTCTTAATTTATTATATAATACTTATGTCACCAATATCATACCTTAGTGTCTTGAGACTTCATCTGAGGATACTGATTGATCAATTGATTTTCACCCAAAGACGTCACAATCCTAAACAGTGTATCTTTGTGTACATCTGCACATGAGGGCTGTTAAAAGGTTTCATTTGTTAAGATTTACAAATATAGAAAACTGTATCTTCTCCTGCACCATTGGTCATTGTGGTACTGGCTTTAACAGACCCTTCATGACAAAGCATCAGCATTTACAGTCAGATGACTGTGAAAAGGTAAGTTTACCTAATAGCCCTTTTAGGAACAATAAATAGTATGTGATGTAACATAAAATCTCTCCGAAAATGAAACTGAAAAATAGAGATTTCATTACCTCCTGAAGTGGAGGTAAATAAATAAACAACACTCGACAACCTCATGGATGATCGAATTATCCTGTTTTTTACAAAGCATCTTTCTGTCACTGCTAGGATAGCAATGGACCATGCAGTCTTGCCTTTAGGCCAGTCCCATCTGGAGAATCTCTCTTCCTACAAAAACAATCCATATGTACCTCTCATAAACATACAGATTTCAAAGGGCCAAAATGTTCAATGCAGACTATGATTTTCAGGGGATCCTGTGTAGGTTTGGATTCTGAGTAGATATGAACGACTATGTAGATTCAAGTGCCCTCGGAGAGCTTAAGAAAATTCCATCCTGCAGACTCTAGGAAGCTTCTCAAAAGCTTCACTTGATCATGACAACACTCTCCACATCAAGGTTCATGCAAAATAAGGCAAGTGTCAATGACACCTCCCAGAAATTTAAAGGGACAGTAGTTAATAGCAATAATGCTTCCATGATTTTAATAATTGTGAAAGGCTGAATTTGCAGTGTTTACTCCAATTTTGCTGTAATCATGATGTCACTAAATAATAATTAGGCACTAAGCTTAGACCTGAACAATGCATCATCTTTCTTTACAACCTAAGGATGTAATTATATTCTAATATATGTACTATATTCAAACTGTGCTCTGCTTTGTATAAAACACTTGAAAGCCAAGATCATGAATACAATCCACTCCTCTAAGCCACTGGTTGGTCTTAAACAGAGGTTGGAAAGCATCACATATTTTCAACTCCAGACATTCCAAATCAAGATTTCACTCTCTTTTCCAAACTTTATCTTAGAGGCCAGGCTTCTGGTTCAGCTAAACTGAATGTTTTTCTACTGCTATCAACAGCACCATTTTTCCATTATCAATGGGTGCAAAAAATGTTCCTTATATTCTTATTCTTTTAGACTATGATGTTTCCAAGGTAACTGTACCCAGGAGATCTACCACTAGCAAAAAGTGGAAAATAATGTAACTTCTATTTTAAAATCACTTTTCTAAAGGGAAGAGAAATTGTATTCCTGCAAACTTTTTCCTTTGTAACTCTGTCACTCTCTTAAACAAAATCAAAGAATTCAAAATTTAATGCTGAGACTTTATATATAATCATGTTGGCAACAGATAGAAAGGATGTATAGGGATGTACTGTATTATAGTGTTAAGAGTTAGCTCAGAAGAAAAAATTGGGTAAAACTTGGTTACGTTTTATGAATGGTTAAAATGCTTCAGATAAAATGAGATCCAGCACTAACTTTTGTCCAACTGTCAAACCAAACTGGCACATATCTTTTTTAATAAAGTTTAGTTTTAAATTTTTGTTAGAAATGGTTTTAAAAGTGCTAGATAATATTTCAGTAAGACATTGCAAACCAAGACGGAAAATAGAAAATGTTTAGAAGTCTAGCACTCAACCTTATGAAGTTTATTTTAGACTGTCTCATGAGAGCTTAAGACCATCACATCATTCAAGACTTCCAGCAGGGTTAACTCTCCTATGATACCCAAAGACACATACAAACTAAACAAATTGAAAATCCAATTACTTACACAAACATTTACTCAATTGCTTTAGGAAAACATGACTTCTTATGCATACAGTCACAGTGTTCATCTTACACTACAAGTCTTTAAATACAACCCAATACAAATACTTAGGTTTTATTAAAATGGCAGAGGTCCTCAGATCTGAGGTTTTTGGGGAACCCATACTAGTAAGCAACCTAGCATTTCACTAAAAAATGTGATCATTTTTTGTACCAATAAGTTAACATAGGATTAAAATGAAGTATGCACTGCAAAATATTTTTGTAACTTCTATGACAATGGCTGACCACAATTAAAAAAAAAGAAAATTAATTACTACTATCTGCAAAAAGAAAGCAGAAGAGATCCAAAAGCAGATTTCTTAGAAGTGCACTGGACTTCTAAGGGCTGTGGGGACGAAATGAATTTTAGCAGAAAGAAGAAACTGGTCTTATATTACTTGACTCATCTGAATTTCTGATACACAAATATTTAAGTGTATTAAATCAGGATATTTTACTTGTTAGATATTCCCACAATTGTCTGAAATATCTATCTAAAGCTGATAATAAAATAAGTTGGAATCAGATTTTTATTTCAGCCAGAAACACGAAAACATAGCTCTAGGTCTACAGGAGTTCTGTGTATCTATTATGTAACAAGAAGCAGCATTAAGTTGTTAACGGAAATACTTAACAGCTAAAACAGCATTATGTTTTAATTTTACTCATTCCCTCTTCATCTCGATTAACTGCTACTTCCTGTTGGCCTAAAATGAAGATTTCCAACAGAGATTTTCATGGCAGTGACCAGTCAGGGTCAGGCAGTTAAGAGTTACCTTAACAATGGTAGACTGCAGTTCAGAGTTCTTTGTAACACAGAGGGGGAAGACAAGCCCCATTCTGATGCCAGCCCTTGCCATGTATCTGCACTGTGGGCTGTGCCCACTTGTTCAGCACTGCTGCATTAAGTGCAGAGCAGTAGGCTCATCATTTAAACACACAAACAAACTGCTGAGTCTAAGCCACTGTGCAACGAGAATTCTTCTTTCAGCCAAGGCATTACACTGAACAGCCTAACCAGAAACCATCACCAAGCTAGACAGAAAATGAGGCATTTCATATGAAAGGAGTTGAAAGGCACACTGTGTTTGACTCATAAAGATCCTGCTTGACAGACTAGATTTTAATACTTTTACCCTGATTCCCTGGAGTCTGACTATAGATGATCCAGATCTTTTCAAGAGTACAGAATAAAAGTAGTGCAGCAAAAGTTAAAGAAAATGATGTGGTATTACTCTTTTGAACTATAGAGACTTTCAGTGTAAAAACCCTAAGAAAATAACAAATTCAGTCAGACATGATGCACAGATGAGGAAAATTTATTTGTGCATAAGCTAGAGGGCTAAATATTCACATCCCAGATTCTTACGAAAACAACAGTGTTGCAAAAGCAATGTGCAAGGGCACATGATCAGAGCAGCATTGAGTAGGAGTGGGGTTAGAATGCTAGCTAATTTGTTGTGGTCCAAAAGGACAATAATATGATTTAAATTAACATCACAGGCTAGCAGAAGAATTAAACCCATTCTTAAATAAACAAAGGGCATAAATAAATAAATTAAAAAGACAGTTAAAAGATCATCAATTAATTGGTAGCCTGCAATTTTAAGCATAAGTAAAAAATGAGTTAGAAGGCAGATGGCAGAAGAGTAAAAGGAAGTGGGAGAGAAAGAATGCAGGAAGAAGTAACTGACTTAAGGTTGGAGATGAAATTGTACATACTTATGCAGCAAACTAAGATGTTCACACCATGAGGTGATGTGTGCTAAATAAAGACCACAAACTAACATACAGATATTCCTCAGGGCATGTCTCATCAAGGATGCTGAGTCTCTGTGATCAGCATGCTCCATGATCAGGATGTGACCACTGTAGCTGGCAATCAACTCCACAGGTAACTGATACATCATAAAAGCTCCTTTGCTACTTTCAAGCTCGCAGTCATTCTCCTTGCTCTCAGATGAAGAGAAAATGGAGCTCTTGCTGCTCAGCTATAAGCCATACACTGTTTCACCCATCCTATGGTGTTCCCTGTTTTCTCTCTCCTCCCCTTAAAGCCTGGCTCCAAAGCAGAAAAGCATCTCAACAAGACCCCTCAGGATTTCACTGCCAAACTATGATGCCCTTGTACATGTACATAATTTCACTGGAAGGGTAAGAACTGTTTGAGATGAATGTACCAGCAATTCACATGGGCCTGTAATACCATATTATTACATTATTTAAACATCATGATATCTAGCTTTTCTTCTCATTGCAACTCAAAGGAATAAAACTCGTAATCCTTTACCCATACTGACTTATATTTTTTTCCTGAGTTGCTACATTTAATCTTGAGCCTAAAAATTTCTAATTCCTACCACTCTTTTAAAATCTACATTAAAATCCTCTACCACTTGTTCATTTTTCTGCCTCTATCCCCCTTGAAATTCTTTATGGTCTTCTCTAATCCAAACAATTAGCAGCTATCCATTACCAACTCTCTCAGAGATAATATACTTTCCAGATAATTAATACCCAACCTTAACCCCTTAAAATCCATCAAGCTCTAACAAGGTTGTTTGCAAATAGCTTAAATTACTGCAGCCACCAAACTGCCTTAACAAAAGCTAGAAATAGGATCAGTTGGAAATCACATTTTCTCTTTTATGGAAGTAGCAGTATTTTGCAAACTGGATCTCAAGCCAAGAATTAAAATCCAGATCTTTGAAGAGTAACCCTGAAAGCATACAGGTGAGCATAAGCACACACTATTAAAATCAAACCCATGTAATTTTATTTGTACTGAAGACTGCAAAGAACAAAGATGTCCTGCAGAGATTTTGTCCAGAAATCATCATAAATAGGGCAAACGGGGCCTCCAAGAGGCCACCTAGATTGTTCTATTGCTTCCTGTGTTTAGCAACTGTCTTTCACGTGCTCAAAACTCATCTCCTTCTCTTTTTTTCCCCCTTTTGGTAAAATCACTCCAGACAGTCTGCCCACTTTATTCTCTCTGCTCTTTCCCACACACTCTGTGCTGTGTTGCTTTAAACTGGCTCCACTGTTAATGATATCTCTATCTCCCCCAGCTGGATAGACAAGAAAACAGGTTTTTGTCACAGACATTCCTTTAGTTGTGCCCGCTGCTTATTAAAGTAGAATGATGCTTTTGACTTGGTCACACTAGCCAGAAACTTCATGTTTTTTCCCAAAAAACTTGATCTTCAAAAAGAATTTGTTCTCCAAAATGAAACTTCTGTAGTTGATTACTGCTGCTTAAATGGGAGATCACCCTTATCCACATTAATCCAGTCTTGTCATTTTTTTTCTTATGATTTTCCAAGAACTTTTCAAATTCAAGCCCTGTCTTCTAATGTGTTTACACCTTTAGCAAGCATAATCTTTTTTCTATTATTTATGTCTTTCTTATGGGCCTGAAAATGAACTCCCAGAATGCACTGGATGTATTTTTTAAAGTAAACACTGATTCTTTTGAGTACAGTCTGAGTTTTACATTTCCCTTCTAATAGTTTAACCTAGAATACGTTTCCCTAGGTTATTTATGAAGATGTCAAAAGGGACAAACATCTCTTACCACATTGAAAATTAATGACTTCTATGGCTTTGTAACTCACAACAAGGCCTGTTAATCTGTCAAGAAGGAAATTAGATGGTTTTTGAGAAATCCATGTTACCTGGTGCTGTTTTCTTTGCAACCATGCAGGTGCTTGCAAATACTCCGAATATTTTTAGATATTGAAGTTGAGTGGTTTAATCCAGAATTTCTGACCTTGGCTGTCCCTTCCACTCCTGTGTTCTCCCCATCAAGTACCGAAATACTTTCACTTTCCACTTTTGGAAGATGAAATCCTCAAAGACAACAGCTGAGAGCTTTGAAAAGGCACCTGTCATTCCTTTTAGGTGATCATGCCCAATGTATGACATGTCATCAGCCTTCCCATTGTGTCTTGCCATGTCTCATACTTTGCTAATAGCTCCTGCCATAAAAATTAAAGGTATTTTTTAGGTTATGCACATTTTGAACTCTGCATCTATCAATATCTGCTCCTAATGCATTTTTGATTTTGAGAAATAAAACTACGTAATGTACTTTGAGATTAATTCTGCTCTTTCCATTTAACATTAACTTCCCTACTGTCTTCCTGTGTATGCAAGAAAAGAGGTACTCAAAGACACTGAGAATAAGACAAAGAAGGCAGACTTTAAATTTTTAGATCAATTTAGGGCCATGAAAAATATTTGAGGGGGGTTCTTTCTGAAAAGAATTACTGCAGTAGTTCCTCCCTTTGTTAAGGTAGAAGGCTGGAGTAAAAACATCAGTAGCATCTCTGGGGTGAAGCACAGTCATAAGAACTATCCAAACAGAGCCATTAGGCCCGATATGCTGAGACAATTTTGGGGCTGACAGGGACATTACGGTTCTTCTCCCCTTCCTGATTTCCCAAGCAAAAGGAGACCAGCCCATATACCTTCGACCACTACAACCTCACATTCTCTGTTTTTCCCCAGTTACGATTCCTACAGACACTGAAAGAAAGCAACTCCTGACATGACTCAATACTTAGTAAAGCAGAACTGTGGGGGGGATGTATGACAAAGACTCTTGCACTGGAGCCTAAATCTAGACTCCTGGCCCTTAAAGTTATGTGACCTGTGACACACCAGTCTCATTTAGATTTACTTGAAGAGAAAAATATCAAGTATAGAAAACTCATGAACAGGGACAAAGACAATACTGCACTGCAATATCAGAAAATTCTTTTAAAAGCCTTTGGTGATATCCATGCAAAATTTGAAGGGCAAGCTTGTAATTTAGGGTTTTTTTTCAGTGAATACAAAATTTGAGGTGGTGAGAAAAGCAATGCCTGAATCTATGGAAATTACTATGGAAAAAACTACAACACCCATCTTTTCTTTGGTATTTATGATCATAGAATCACAGACTTGTAGAACAGGTTGGGCTGGAAGGGACCATAATGATCACCTCCTTGCTGTGGGCAGGGACACCTTCCACTAGACCAGGTTGCTCAGAGCCCCATCTAACCTGGCTTTGAACATTTCCAGGGATGGGACACCCACAGCTTCCCTGGGCAACAGCTTCACAGTTCCAGTGCCTCACCACACCCACAGTAAAGAAATTCTTTCCCATATCTACTGTGAGCTCAATCTTGTCACTTGACAGCCATTCCACCTTGTCCTATCACTACATGCCCATGTCAAAAGGCTTTCACCAGCTTTCTTGTGGGCCCTCCCTAAGTTTTGGAAGTCGGCTATGATAACTCTGAATGCATTCATTATGTGCAAATATTCACTTTCTAGTTTACTCAAAGAGTTAGTTATGCCCTCTGCATTTATTGCTAACTTATGATATTTAATGCTTTTTGATTACAGTGTGGAAGTGGTCCTTTAAGCCATATGGATTTTCATCCCTCACTGGATGACTGAAACATGTAAACAGAATCTTCTAACCTTTAAATAAAACACAAGCTTTTAAAATTAAAAAAAAAAATCCCTAGACAAGTGACACAAATTTTGATTATTCTGAGATTTTTTGCCATCGCTGTGATACAAAACCAAAACACAGCTGATCTGCATTAACATGAATAAGTAAAAGCCACAGTAAACCCTGTTTTCTGGAATACTTATTAGTTTTTTAATAACCCCACCCTCAGTCTCATTAATAATGAGTTACCTGCCTAGTACTAATAGCACTCTTACACTCCTGAGACATGCAAGAGATGAAAGAATATGTATTTTGACATACCATGTATGTAGAATTTATGAATATCATTTTGGATTCCAGAAAATTAATTTCAAAAGCAGAAGGATGAATAATCAAGCTTTAAAAAGTACAATCCACACTTCTTGCACTTTGGATTGTATCCTGATTTCTGTTAAGGTTGAGCATCTAAGTGACAGGAGAACTTCACCCTGCCAGAGGACCTCAAACATTTCACTACCCTTTAGAATTTTACAGAAGTGTGGATGATACTTTCTACCTTTCTCATGTTTAAAATGGTATACAAAATACATTTTCAAAGGAGTATTTTTAATAAAACCAGAGCAAAAAACCTATTGAGTCTTCTGCATTACACCTACCTGCCCTTTATATCTTCTTTTGATACCATATAAACTAGGAGTCCTGTAATTTCAACATTTCTTTCTTTAGATAGAAAGTAACTTCAACTTTCATACATATTTTTGTTTGGATATCCAGCCCCAGTGAAGTTAGAATGATTTATTCCTAACAAGATTCTTTTTTAATGCATCATTAAATCCATAATGTAAAATCAAAACCACATAATATAATTGCTGGAGGGACTGGATTGAAGGCAGCATCCTGCCAGAAGTTATAAAAAGGTTGAGTGCAACAGTAAAGTAGGAGAGCAATAAAGAAAAAAAGACTGAAAAGGGAAAATGAACATGATTCTTACAGTAAGATCTGAAGAGTACTGTGAGGTTTAGAACATTTCTATGACCTGTGAAATCTTTTCAATAAAAAAGTGCATAGGGTATACTTGTTAGCCTGTTAGCTAGGTATATTATTGTGGTGCAGAAGTGTGAAACAACAAGAAATGAAATTTGTCTGTATTATTGTTTCAGTTTCCACTGAGGAACAAAGAGCCACAGAGGTAATACAGAGTATGGTAAAGATAGTTTACAGCAGTATATTGCAGTAACAGATCATGCCACTGTCATTTAAAATTAAAGTCTTAAAAGTCTATACTTTAAAATGCTACACTGCCTGTAAAATACATGAGTTGCCTTTTCTGCAGACAGCACAGATACTTTTCACTCTTTCATAATACATAGCTCTGGCCTCATACAGGTTAATTACAACTTCTGAGGCCAGATAGCAAACACTTCTTTTAAAATATTACTGTAATCTTTTCTGCTTGCCACAGAGCTTATCCATCAGCTGAAGAGCTGCTTTATTTTTTTAGGAACTCTTTCAACCCATGTTGAAGTCAAAAGTCAGACTGCCAATGGGAACTAGCTTGGGATCTTAATAACATTTTAACCCTTGGCACCATCACAGTTGATGATGTGCTTCAAGGGTCTAGACTTAACACTAATTTCATTTTCCTCTCCTTTGAAAGAAGTGAGCAAGTAAAAGGTATCTTCTGACATGTTTGTCTAAAGTGTAAGGACTATGGCTGACAGCTTCATTCCTGAAGCACAACAGAATGTCTTGACTGTGGGAATAAAGCCTACCTGTGCACAACTTACTCGGAGTGAGCCTGAGGCTAAGGAGCAAACTTCTACAACTGCCAAGAAATGGCTCTAATCCTACTAACCTCCATCTTCTAAAATAAAGACATTCTGCTAAAACCTTGCCTCGGGAACATGTGGTCTCAAAAATACATACATTAAAAAAACAGACCGCTGCCAAAACAAATACTCTAAAAACAATGCTATCCAAATTATCACATTATCTGGGTAAAGACCAGAGAGAATAAGGAATTAGTAGAAAGCATCATATTCATTATTCATTATACCTAAATTACACTTACCTTCTCAAAAGGTAGAAGTTTGGAAGTGGGAGGGAAGATCAGAATAAGCAGTTGAGGAACAGAGAACAATGGGAAAATAGACACACAAGTGCTGTGCCTTGTTTGGGAGGCATGGGATGAGTAGGTGTGAAGGGTGAGAGGAAAGATCTGCAGAGCTGAGAAAGAGTGGGATACGTGGTGAAGGAGATGGGCAAAAGGGATGAAAAAATATTTGTATGGTAAATTACATCTGCCCTCATAAGCCCAAGATAAGAACTGCCCAATTACACTGCCTCCCCTTACATGATGCCCTGAGACTTTGCTTCAGGTAGTGAAAGATGTTCATGAGTTCACTTTGAAAATATCACCCCAATGCACTGTTGAATCCTGAAGTGCTTCCTTTATGGTAAGTGACTAATAAGCATAGCAGCCTCTAATGAAAAAAAAATTAACATTGCATAAATAGTGCATCAAAAAGCTATTGTAGAACTCCACAGCTAAAGAGTTTGCAGTAAAGGTTTCTTTAGATGAATGCAGTGTGACTTTGGAATAGGCTTGCTGTAAAAATATTAAAAGGCAAATTATCTATGACAAGTATTTGGTGATTTTCATTCAGAAAAAAATTACACTGTGCGTACAACATGCAGGCTATTGCTAAACTGTCTATAACAACAGACAAATTGATAAAGTAACTGAAAAGATCTGAAAAAAAAACAAGAAACAAAAATAGAACTTCAAGTACTTTAAATATGCAAAAGCTGCAAACTCCCTTAACTTTTTAGCTAGGTGATACCATAGCTAGATGTTTCATCAATTTGCAAGTGCCATATTTATTGCAATGAACAGGCTTAAGAACTTGCGCAGTATATAAAATATCTGACCGACTTCAGAAGTCTGCCCTTCTTTTGTACATCAAACCACAGCAGAGGAAAGGTCTAGGACATGATAAGAGATAATGAAATGATTCAGGGATGATGAAATCATACACAAGCTTTATTTAGAAATGCTCCAAGAGTCATTTAAAATATACCAAAGAACCAGTCCAAAATAAACAGTCCTCAGACTAGAACTTTGAACAGCTTGTGAAGAATGAGAAAGTAAAGCTTAAAATCCTTATCAATAGCATAATTAACAAAACAGCTATAATGTTCTTTCCTCTTTGCAATTAAGTTCCTGCAGTCAGGGTTATTGCATGCTGTGTAGAGAATGTCTTATGGAATGATTTTTGGAAGATGTTTAATTTTCATTCACAAGAATGCAGCTTCTACAAAATGAAGAGAGACATTTGCTTCTTGAATGGACAGTTCTTAAAAAATATAAATTACTTTAATATTATTTTCTTCCTCCAAAATATAAGCTGAAACTGCTGCATAAACAAAATGTGTAAATATAAAATAGTTAAAAAGGCTAGCTCATACGTAGCCATATCAACCTGAAATAGTATGATTCCCTTACTGCTGCTTTTTGCAAACAAAGAAACAGTTATTTTTTTCTTCCAACTAAAAGTTCCATGGAAGGAATTACAAGACTTGGGAGTGGGAGAAGAGTTTCTTATTTTTTTTCTTTTAAATAGAATTAAATGAAACAAGTTTTCTTATCTGAGATCTATTCAAAGACGCAAAGAAGTACTGCACAAATTATTAGTACTACTACCTAACTCTCAAGTGTAATTTCCGCACACTAACCAAAATACTCCATGCAATCCAGGACGACATATCACAGAATTGGAGAAGAATCCTCCAACTGCAAGCTGGATAAGCCTAGCACTGAGGCTCTTGCTCTTAGCTTAATATAGCAAGACATTTGCATAACTGTCCAAGTTTACTGAGACACTGGTCTTCTATTCACTGCAAGAGGATACCAAAAGCACATCCATCCAGAGACTAAAACTTAATATATGTAGCCTGTATTCCAGCAAGAACAAAATTAATATCTGTATGTCAGTAACTATAGGTAGGATTTTGCCTCAAAAAATCCAAGTATATACACCACAGAATCATTTAGGCTGAAAAAGACCCCAAGTCCAGCCATTAACTCAGCACCACCAAGTCCATCACTAAACCATGTTGCTAAGTGCCATTTAAATACTTCAAGAGATGGTGACTCAACCACTTCTCTGGGTAGCCTGTTCCAATGTTTTGAAAATGTTTCAGTAAAGAAATTGTTTCTAATATCAAATCTAAACCTCCTCTGGCCCAACTTAAGGCTAATTCCCCTTATCACTTGCTACTTGGGAAAAAAACCAACAACCACATTTCAAGCAGTTGTAGAGAGTGATAAGGTCACGTCTGGCACTCCTTTTCTCCAGGCTAAACCCCAGTTACCCGAGCCACTCCTCACATGACCTGTGCTCTGGACCCTAAGCACCATATACCACTTTCATTTGCTAAGCAGGGACAGGCACACATACAAAAGAGGAGTCATACAAGCAGAAGAAATCAGAGACAAAAATAACTTTTTAATATACAACACCAAATTTCTCAGGGCAATAATCTCAATGTGCACTATTAACAGTAAATATTTTTTTCTCGTATACCTTATTTTGTAGAGAACTACTAGTATTTTCAATTTCTACATAAGAACTAAGATAGTAAAGAGCCTGATCCAAATCTTACTGAAGTAGGTAAAACTCTCTGTCAAGATGGAGGTAATCTATGTGATTTGTAGGATGCTAATACTCTCAACTAGGCTTACAGATTGAGAAAAAAAAGTTGCCTCTCTAAATATCATAGATATAATTTTTATACTTACAAAGGAAGAATTTATTTGGCCTTATTTCAGATAAAATAGTGTCTGTGCAAACAGACTGCGGTCAGGCTGTCACTTCTCTTAATAACAGAACCATTAAGACCTAAAAGACTTTGCCTACTCTTGAACATAAAAGTTTGAAATGAAAAAAAAAAAAAACCAAGCCAAAATGTTGTAGTTGAGACGGCCACTGCACTCAGAGTGCCTCTTTAAAAACCTCAGCGGCCTTCAGGCATCAGCACCATATTATCTAGAAATCTTTCATAGCTTTTCTGCGTAGCATTCCTATAGGCAGCTTCACACAGCTCTGGCTCTTTCTCTCCTTCTTCTCTCTTCCTTCTTCAGTTCCAACTCACTCCTTTCTGTCCCTCTCGTGGCTGCCTAATCCTGCCTGTCCCTCCTACAGTGTCTTACCTTACCTATCCCTTGTCCAACCTCCTATCCCTTAGTCCTCACAGCATAGCCAGCAGACTCCAACTGATTCTGTACCAACTAACTCACTCTTTTATTACCCACAGCTGTGAGGGCAAGGCTGTTCCCACTATTTGGTAATTAACACAGCTGTAATGTATCAGAGGGGGGATTACCTTTAACACTATCGCTATCTGTTTTACCACACCAAAAAACCCCAAACAAACAAACAAAATTATTGTGTTTCTATTTAATCCCAATACAGTTTAAGCAGAAAAATTATGAAAGCAATTCAAGATCTCTGATCTATTCATAGCTGTTCTATTAAATCTTAGCCAATACACCTCCATCATTAAACCACAAAAAGTTTATCCCTGAATTTTCTTCAGACAGCAATCTGATGTAAAATGGCAAATTCAGATTATATTCTTACACACCAATACAACTAGGGGAGTTTACCAGAGACCTATATAAGCAATCTGAAATGCAGGGCATGACAAGAAATAACCTACAGAGAGTAGTCAGAAAAAACCAAGATCATCAGTAGCAGTGAGCTCCTGTCAGTCATTCTTGTCTACAGTTCCTGCAGGAGAGAGAATATTTGCTCAGATTAGCGTATTTATTTGCCTGCCGTGCTTGTTTTGATATCCACCTGACAATGTGCACAGAATGCCTGGCACAGGCAGATGCTGAGGAGTGTCAGCGCTGGGATGAGATGAGGGCTGCCTGTATTACCATTTTAAATGGCCTGCCTGCCGAGTGCTGTGATTTCGTTCCTCCCGTACCTGTCACGCTTCATTGAACGGCCCTCACCGCAGCCCTGCGCTGCCGAGAGCCACGCTCATTCCATTCCCTTGTTCTGGAGACAACTTCGGCTGCCTCCTCCTCCCGCAGCGGCAAATTCGGCATTTGGCTCGGCGCTGCGCCCAGGGCGCTGTGCCCGCGTGTGCGAGGCACGGACACAGCGCAGTGCCCAGCACACGGACCGTGCCCGGGCCGGGGCGTTGCTGGTTCTTTCCTGCCGCTCCTGGGCTGGGGCTCAGGAGAGAAATCCATTGTTCCTCGCTGTGCCATCGACACCGCCTCTGAGGCAAGCGGATGGTCGTAATACACCCAAGCCTGCAATTCCCACCAGGGTTTTGACAGCAGGCCTGCGGGAGCAAACCCCCACCTGCAGCTAAAGCAAAGGAGTTCGCTCTCTTTACATTCATAATTTATATAACGACAGGATGATTGAACGGTACGATCAAACAGGTAATAGAAAACCTGATAGTTTAGATACACAGTGATAGAACAACTTTTTTTTTTTTTTTTTTTTTTTTTTTTTTTTTTTT
>VXBN01008121.1:319397-387942 GCA_013397395.1 Sinosuthora webbiana | reverse complement strand
CCAGTTTAACATTCAGTAGTTGGATTAGCTTTTCCAAAACGTAACCAATGCTCTGAGATGAGAGAAAAGCCCAGTTCTCAAACGATGCCTCTTTGGAGAACAGCCATTTCTAGATGAATATTCACAAATATTTCATCTAACTTCTTGCATAAAATAAGCCTGACTCTACACTGTACTGATTAAATAGTCAATTTTCCTGGTCTTGTGTGCCTTAATCTTTTGAGCTATGAGAACGTAGTTGATTCCAATCAGCTGGACATTTGTCAAAGAGTGGATGGGAGCAGTGAGGTAGTGATTTCTGAGTCACCCTCTTTTCCCAAATGTAATGTCAATAATTAGGAATAAATTCAGTGGATATATGTAGTTTTACAGCATACCTGTTTGAAATCTTTTTCATTGCAAATTACAAAGTATTACAGTGCATTTTGAAGAGTAAATTTATCATTGTTTAAAATTCTTTGGATGCTTTTTTGCCCCAGTAGTGGAGGGAGTAATAGTTTAAGGTCTTCCTGCCTGCCTGCCTGCCTGCCTTCCTTCTTCATATACTGGACAATTATAGAATACTTAATCAGCAAGGGAAGTTGCCTCAATTTTCTCTCAGTTATTAACCATTTTTTGTTTTGAAATATGAAAATCTCAATGCTTACACACCGAGTTCTGTGCTGTGTAAAGATGGATTTATATCTAATATATTTATTATATATTTTGATTTAATTAATGTTATTTTCTTATATGCAGAAAATGTATATCAGAAGGAGTTCCTATAGAATCAGACTATCAGATAAAGATGCATGGTTTGATAAACTGACTTTTAGAATGTAGTCTTGGTTTTCCTTGAGACTAAACACTTGAGCAAAGTTGCCGGTGCAAGGTCAGGTTGAGGAGGCAGAGCTCTTATTGTGACCTTTCCTTGCTGGACCAGGTTTCTGGAGGGCTTAGGGTATTGAACATTTATTTCAGTAAAGGAACTGCCTTAAAAAAGCATGCATTGGCTTCTTCATTTGCCTTCCTTTGACACAGTCCTCAGGCCCCTATATTAGAATAAGGTTGTGGGGTTGCAAAATTTAGTTTAAAACATATTATTAGAATAGTGTAAGTTTTAGTTTTCCCTAGATGGGCCCCTTTTGTTAGTGGAATGCTTTCCTATCTTGAGTTGATAACAGTTTCAATGTCATCTCTAGGTTTTGCCTAGAGACAGACTTTCATTGGCCCCTTCCCTAGATGAGGTATACTCATCCTTTGAAGATGCCCCCCCCTTTTCCTTTCTCTGTCCATCACTGAATTTGTTATCTCTATAGTCCAGAAATCTTAAGGGTCTCTGTCCTGTGGTTGGTTGAGGTGTGTAGACCCGCCTAGGAGAAAACTTTGGATTTGATGTTAAGTAGTAAATTAGTTGGCATGTATGAAGTTGCTTTGTATTATTGGCTTTTGGTCCTATTTTCCGCCTCCTTTTGTCTAAAAAGTATAAAAACCCACCATAGCCCAGGGTGAGGTCTCTCCTGGGGCATGGTCTGAAGAAGAAGTTCCCCCATGTCCCCCAAATAAACCTTTGCTCCCTCCCAACTTCAGAGAGTCCACTCTTTCTGTGATACCACAACCATGACAACCCAGAAAAAGGTGCTGCTGAGCCAAGAACCCACATATTGGTTCTGTTGAGACGTGCCGAGTAGCTGAGGAGACCCAGCTGAGGGCAGCTGGGCTCAGAAGGCCTCGCACTGCAACAAAGGTTTCCAGAAAAATGTCATGGAATCAGAGAATGGTTTTGGTTGGGACCGATCTTAAAGATCCTCTAGTTCCTGCCCCACTGCCATGGGCTGGGATCCCTTCTAGTAGACCAGGTTGATCAAAGCCCCATCCAACCTGGCTTTAAACACTTCCAAGGATGGGGGGACCATAACTTCTCTGGGCAATCTGTTTCAGTGCCTCATCACCTTCACAGTAAAGAATTTCTTTCTTATTTCTGATCTAAATATCTACCCCCTTTCAGTTTTCCAGCAATTGCCCCTTGTCCTATCACTGCATGGCCTTGTAAAGTTCTTCTCCAATATCAATGTCATTATCACAGTGTAATTTATAGTTATTAATTCAGTTTTTCTGAATAAAAAAAAGCATCACAAACCTGGTGACTCCTAAAGCTCTGAGGAATCTGTACTTGCTCTGGGTGGTCAGCTTTGTAACCCATTCATGCTAATATTCAGTAGGAAAAGCACCAGTGGAAAAGCATTTTGAATAAGCAGTGATCATTAATTTGTACTTTCCTATAAAGGAGCTAAAAAGTGCCCACAGCACTAGAACATCGCTCAGATATGAGTCAAACTTATGAACAGAAGATGGCACAGAAAATGCTACAAAATAAATTCCAAAAAAGCAACAGGTTCATTTTAACAATAACTCAACCAGCCCTTATACAGTCTCTATGCTTATGATCTTCCTTAATTCCTTTGCTGCAGCTGTGTATATTTATGCAGCAACACAGTCTTTCACAGAAAGTTGATTTAAATAGGAGGAAAAGTGGAATGCAATGAAAAGATACAGGTACTTCGTTCAGTCTCATGGAGTTGATAAAACATTCAGAGATACGGCTTGATACAGTGCCATGAATATCCACTGTAATACCTCTGCATAATTATGGTTCCTTCAATAAATATGAGATGCACTATAACATTTACACCATAAAGAATGTCTTAGCCCTTGCCTTTCTATAGTTTATGAGCGCCATCCTTTAAGATCAAATAGCAGTAACTGACTCTGTGTGGATTAAACCTTAAGCACTTTTTTCAATATGAATGATAGAAGACTCATTCTTTTTTCTTTTACATTGCAATGTTAAATTGCTAATAAAAGCATAAAATGTATTAAAATAGAGCATTCTATGAATAACAGAATCACAGCACCACAAAAAGGCAAGAAAATAATGCATTCATTTTCCACATTCTCTTATAAAATCTATAAACTGTAGAGCCCTTCAGGGAGTATTAGATATCATTTACAGTATGAAAAGCACGTCTTTCAGATAAGGAAATTAATCAGCATGAGTCCTGTAGATCTGTTAACTACAGATAATAGTTATTGAATGTTTTTGGGACCCAAAATCTATAAACTGAAGTTCCTCTCCCTTTGCAACCTCTCCAGACTTTGTAAGACATAGCGGGACTCTCTTGAATTATTACTTGGGTCATAGTAAAAAGTGACACTCCAAAGAGCTGTTCAAATTAAGAAGTTTCTATTTAAACTTTACCACAAATTTGAATCAATTGTTATTAATCTATATATGTAAGAGCCCTACTCCTCACCAAAATAAAACAACCACCTCTGTGAACTTCTAGTGTCTATTCAATCAAATACCCTCTATTCAAGCAAATATCTATCTGTCTGTCTGTCTACCTATCAACATTATTCCTAACAACAGAATATCTGTTGTTATTATGTTGTTATTATTATGTTGTTGAATATTTTACTGGCCAGCTTTCAGACACTGACACAATTGCCAGGTATGTGCAGGCCTTCCTTGGCCATTCAAGTTGGAGTGGGCGATCCCACAGCCGGCAGGATCTCTGTGTGGGTGGACCACAGAGGTCCTCATGTCCTTGTCACCAGGATGCTCATGTCACTTAGATCCTTCAACTTCCAGGTGTCTGGCTCTACAAGACACTGCTCACAGCCGAGAAAGTGAAAACAGGATACCAGAGTTTTTATCATCTCTGCTTCAGTGCCAGACCCAAGCAGCTTCAACCTGTGAGATCACATTTTCTAGCAGCTCTGGCCATAGGACTAGCTCAAAGCAAGCTCTTGCACTTTAACATCTGAATATCAAACCAATAACTCAGGCTGTGGGCTCATGCACTTAATTCAGAGTGATCTTCCTCATTTTTATTCCCCAGATGATTCACTTTTCACACAGATGTACTGTCCTATCACTTCAGTGGCCTAAAATTATTTATTATCTCTAAAACTGGAGTTATAAAATACAGTCATTCACCCTAAAGGAATAAATTTTAAGCATTTTAAGCAAGAAAGAGATCCATTCCCCTCATCTGGAGTTTCTTTCACACATTATGTTCCACACTGGGCCTTGGCAGGATGAGATATGCCTGTACTGCTGGAGATGCTGTCTTCCAGATAATGAGACATAAAGCCAAAACTGTCACTTACATCACTAAAATACCTCATACCACTTCTTTAGATGCATTTCTAGGACATAGAAAGAATTATACCATGAAAAAGAATTATACCAATAAATACCCTTCTAAACCATAAAATTATTCTCAGTAGTCTGCAGCAGTGGAAAACTACAAAGATCATATAGTCAGTAACTTGGATAACTCAAAGATAAGGCTCTGAAATAAGTGAGAAAAAGAGCTTTGATTTTCAGTGGCTTCTAGAGTAAAAATAGTGAACAGAATTTAGTGTAAATTTTATTAATTTCTCAAAGGTAAATTGAGTTAGCCAAACAGAACCCTCAGTAGACTCTGACTTAAAAACTAACTAAAAACTCATAATGAGCTCTAGCAGGACATGTGATGAAGTCAGCTGTTGAAGTAACCTGGTAAGCAGATGAAATACTAATTTGAGATTTTTTTTCCAGAAGTAACAGAACACAAGTCAGAGAGATGCCCACCCATCGAAAAGCACAGAGAAATATTATTGCACATTATATTTGTCCCTTACATTTCTGAATTTACATTAACAGCTTAATTGACATGAGACAGGGGTGCCTACAACTTCCAGAAAGTTGTCATCAGTCCATAAAGTCTGGAATTAAGTGGTCTAGCTATACATTTTTTCTCAACACTGTATAGTCTCCCATCACACAGGTTTTCTAGAGTAATTGCCTGTGGATACCAGAGTCTGTTGGAAGGAGAAGGTCTCTCTCAACTTAAGGAATTCCTATCATGGGACAAGACTGGACTGTTGTTCCAGATAGCAAAGAGGTCACCTCACAGAAATATCAATGTGACACAGACAAAAATAAGCATTAACAACAGGATTTTCACAGAACAGCATTCTATATAGCATCACAAATGCTATTGAGAAAATAGTACTGTCTCTGCTCTAAAAAAACACTCATGCTCCAATTTTCTCTGTTAATACATTCAGGTGATATATCAATCTGGCATCTCCTATTTATTCTCCTTGGCTTCTAATAGGAGTAAATAGCTTTCTCAGTCAAAAAGTATACTAAGCACTTGACTCTGTGATAGCACAAAGTCTTAACAAAATTTAATCACACAAATAAGTTGAGCATTGAATTTATACAAAGTGATGAATACAAACATTTCTAAATATTCTTTTAGATGCATGAAGAGCCTGACAGGTTTCTCTGAACAATTTGTGATGCTAGTAGAAATGCATTCTTGACAAGACTGCAAATTACATAAACATGTAACTACATATTGCAGTGACTACCACCATAAAATCATCACTTAGTGTAAAACAGAAAGATTTCACAGATTTTTTTACAGGGTTTCATCAAAATGCAACTGCTGAATACCAGGTCTACTAACTACAGTTTTCTTTCTGTTACATTTATGATGGCAAATCCCGATAGAAAATTTTGGGGTTTGTGATAAACTGTGTAAGCTAAGGGAAACAAGTATGAAGCCTTTAATGAGAAGATCTGAACATCTGCTGACTTAACACATGAAAGGCACACATCATTGCATTCTCTCGATTTTCTAGAACACCACTTGGAAGTGGTAGTTCACAGAATGCTTGCTGGGCTCCTATGCCAGACAGGGAGCCAAAATAACAGAGGAGTTTCTTCTGAAGTTACATTTAAATTCCTAGATGCACATGAGAAAACCTAGGTGGTCTTCCACCATTTTTCCTAGGTGGAAGACGATTATTATTTCTAATGGCTATTGTTTTTCTGTGAAACCATAAAGTCCTTTCCTGCCCCTGAACATCCAATGCACTTCTCTCAGTTGGGAGAACTGCAGAGTCACAAGAAATAAAGTAACTTTATATAAAATAATTTTCTGACAGAAGGCTTTTTCATAGAAAATTGATTCCATGATGGCTTCTTTGATGAGCATTTGCTAAAAGCAACTGTACAGTAAGGTCACACACGATATTGACCATCCCACCTGTATAAAAAGTACAGGCACACAGGCACAGCCTCTAACTATATTTAGCAAGACATCTGGAAACATATAGCCCAAAAGCTACTGTGGAAAACTTGCAGGCATCATGTATTTGCTTTAGATTTGCAGATATTTCTCAGATCATTAACAGTGCCTCCAGTCATTGAGGCTTGGGCCCATATTTTCAAATCACCAGAAATTTATTTTTGATACCACATCAAGCCATTTCCTCAGCTAGCATAAATTATTACAGTGCATTTGAAGTCATGCATGTGTGACAGTCTAGATATGTGCAGCATAACTGCTGTACTATGTATATGCTATAACTACACCACAGGTACAAAGTGCACTTCCCTGCTTTATCAGGTCTTATTTGAATGCACTATAATGTCTTTAGTAGGATATTCTGCAAGAACTGTGGCAGCTAAACAGTCTTCTGTTGTGTGAGGATGCTCTTTACTTTGCTATTCATGGAGTTACTGAATTTATATCTAAAGGCACACCCTTTGAATTTGGCTATTAATTCTAGACATTTTTACAGTGAAGAATCCTCATGGAGAAAAAAGGCCAAGGCACCTGAAAGGTCTGCCTGATGGGAATGATGTAGATATCAGTAGATATTACTAGTGGGATGGATTAGGGTCACGAGCATGCTGATTATGCACAGATGCTCTGGCATAATCTTTGGCACATCTAAGTCTCTTCTGTCCATGGTGTTCACTGAAGATGTGTTGCAGCTGGTGCACAGGGAACTGGAGATCATCCGTGTGTCACTGATGCTTGCTGAGAGACTTAGCTATTTTAGCTCTCAAACACAGACACTGATGATCTGGGAAATGAAATGAAGACTGAACATAAAATTAGCATCACAGTGACAAAGGAACATGTTAAGAATATTTCAGAAGTCACTGAAGTTGCTAATTTGTGGTAACATATCTCCTTTTCCTATTCTACTGGAACAAATACAGGATTAATATTTGTAAATTCATATTTGATTGGGAAAAGAGAAGTATGAGCTGTCAGATTAGTATTTATGCATTGTGGTGAATAGTTAAAAGTGAAATATGTCTACGACAGTGTTGTCATTTCTTTGCTCCTCATGAAAGTGCATTTTGTCCAAATACAGTACACCCCTGTTATTTATTATATTTGCAGTCGGTTCTTTATTTCTTACCCTCTCACTGACTCCATCTCCATCACCATTGCTACATATTTCTGAAAATCTATACAAACAGTGTCCAATTAATACTCATGGTTTTCTACTGAAGGTGAGAAACTCTACTGAAAATATGAAAGAAATGTAGAAAATTTAAAGCAAAGCCTTTCTACACTGTTACCTGCTGACAAAGTTCAGGCACAACCTTTTCTGTGCATCAGTCTTCATCCTTTAGAAGACCCACCAAAGTCACTTAGGACTACATATGTGAGTACTAAAGTGAGATGGGATCAATCCAAGGGAAGAAGTGGGAAAAGGAACACATTTCTGAAGCTTGCTCCATCACCAATCTCAGAATCTCAATGGAAATGATTGTCAAATCTGACAAAACTGGGGGAGACATTTTTACCATGGGAACAGGCAGAGCATGACAGATGGCAAGGTATGAGAGTCTTTTAGTGAGAGACTGTGTCTAAGTACTGACAGATTCCATGACTGAACGTGTTGTGAGGAACAGCCAGCTTGAGCAGTCAGCTTGAGGGAACTGCACTGTGTTTTGCCTGCTGAAAGTGTCTATTTGCCTTTTGAAATTGTTTTTATGCATGTCTCAACAAAATCAAAGATATGAAGTAGTATATGGGATAAGTAGGAATATTCTAAATAGCTGATCCACCATGGAAAATCCTGGCTTTGCAAATTATTTAACCACTACTGAAAAATTATTATGCTTCCCAGGACAGTCCTTTAAGTGATAAAAAATACTCATCAGCATCAGTAAGCTGCAACCATTTATCACTAGTGAACACATGAATTTTTTTTGCTTGTTTAAATTAATATTTTTGAATTCTCATCAGTTAACAACACAGAGCCCCACGACATCAAGAAATTATAAAAATTATTACAATGCCAAAGACTTCACCATAATCACCACCAAGCATCACTAATCTGCTAAATCTTAAGAATGTAAAAAGGTCAGTAGTTGTGTTTAAATTTTTTTTAGCTATATGAGTAGCAAATGACCTCTAGATCACACCTTCCCTTTCAGAGGATGGCCAGAGAGATTATGACCTCTGCTTTACAACAGAGTTTCATTTTAATCAGACAACTCTCAACTTTAAAAGAAAGCAGCTTTTGTCAATTATGATTACACTTGTATCTATGTCCCTGCAGTGAAGAAATCTTCTTTTCATGCTGTGTAGTCACCAAACCTTCATGGAAGGCATTGGAGATGGATTCAGAGAAACATATACCCATTGCCCTCACAGCCCCTGCTCAGAACTCATCACCACCAGGAAATTTATGTTCAGTGGAAGGATGGACACAAAGTATACCTTATGAGTTATAAATCTATAGTTCACTACAGTTTTTACTTAACCTGCTCTTTCAAAGCCTCATTTGTGAGTGCTCAGTAGAAAGGTGAAGGACCAACTGCAAACTTAAATGTTTTAACAAGCCACATATGTACAGTCTTAAATGAAACTGTTTGTGAGTGTGGCAACATTTTAGGCCATGTTTATCACTTGACCTCATCTTCTACGATATGTAAATAAAATATGCCTCAATTTGAGCAATCTGGTTAGCTGCATGTCCTTTTCAGTTTGTATTCTGTGATTAAATGTTGCTGGCCTTCTAGCAAAACTGCATCTTCTATTAAGTTCAAATTTGCCAGAATTTGTCCCCACATTCCTGTTTTGTCAGTATATTTCAGAGGAATTTTGACTAAACAGAGACTCCAGGCCATGTATAAATTTAAAGAAATTTGGCCATATTCCATACCTCTTTGTATACACACTTCTATGCACCTCTCCCTCTCAAAATGTTATACACTGAAAAAAACAGAGTAAGTGACACCAAGTGAATTTCTAGTAAAAGAAAATACATCATCAGGGCAATGGAACTAATTATTCCTATTTTGGTTCAGAAACTTTATAAAAGTTGTTCAGACACATATACTTGGAATCGCCAACACTATTTCACAATCACAGTCACAGAACAGTATCAGAACAGTCCAACTGCTGCATGTCTTCACAGGCCTCACCATTTTTCTCTACCCCTACATTTTTCTTTTTTTTCCTCACACAAGAAGAGCCTGGTTCTAATACAGGAATTCAGAACAGCATAAATTTTACACACATCCTTCATATTATTTGAACAGGTTTTTTTCTCCTGTGGTTGCCCATCCTAATTGCTCACTAGCTATGCTATTTAACAGTCCAACATTTTGCTTTAGTGACCTAATCCTTATTATCTTTCACAAGATGTCTACAGGATCCCATTACACATACCTTCCAGGGAGCATCCCTGGCTAACCCAGCAGGCTGAGATTCTAATGCCTGCACTGTAGCATTACAGTAATCATCTACAGAAAGTATTAGAATATAGATCAACACTAGATCTTACAGAAATCTTAACATGACAATATAACATGTAGAGATCAGAAGACTTTTAAGCATAACATCATCTTCATTAGATTTTTTTACCTGTTAAGAGAGAAAAGGACCTAAACAACTTAGGTTTGGAATCTAATCTTCAAATATAAATAATTTTAGAGGTAAAAGGGAAAAAAACCCCTGTAGTTATTGAGTATGATGTAGAAGAAAGACAAAGAGATGATATTATCAATCAAAGGTAAATCACATAAATCATACAAATACACACATTCTGAATTAGTGGGTCACTTAGTTGTATCTAAGAAAAACAGCCTGAAATTACCCTTCCTCACCAGCAAAACGATTCTATCATCACATTTGATGTAAGGACCAAATACGGTCAACAGTGGTCATGGGCTCTTCATCTGCTCTCATTTTGGTCCATATCATAAAGGAGAAAGAAAATCAGGAGGGTAGGTGCTTGTCATCTTAAATGGAAAGACAGAGAGAGGACTGCAGGAAAAGAGGAAGAGAGAGAATTACCTGGGTTCTTCCACTTACTGTGGTCAGGATGTAAAGAAAGTAAGTTTTCTGCTTCCGCAGCAGCAGTCACGAGCTGTTTGCAGGGTGTGTCAGTCAGCCTTTCATTTTTCATCCTGGAAGTACAAGCTATTTTGCCCACCTATGAGCTTTTAAGATGCATTATTTGTCATTCTGAATCGTGGCACATACCTGAGCACTGGTAATGACTTGCTTAGCCTCAACTTTCTCACAGTGAAAGGAGGCAGGAAGAAAGGAGAAAAAAACCCAAAAACATCAACAAAAACCCCCCAGCTACAGCTTAGCAAATGTGCTGCAGTTAAGTCAGTAAGCATGAATAGAGAAGCCTGTTACACATCATTACCCATTAGTAGGAATGAATATGTTATTTGGGTTTATTTTTCAACTAAACTGAGGTGAAACCTGCCTAACAGAGGGGTAATTGTCAGAGGACAGAAGAATAAAGCATCTAAGCTCAGAGAAGAACTTGAAGAGGGTAAATGTCACTGATGCTGCCGTTCCGAGCAAACATTGCTATGGAGCGATTCGTATTTGCCCTGAGGGTCTGCTTTTGTTTTCTCAGGCTCCCTAAAGCTGGGGCTGAGGTGGGCAGGGATCCAGGGCATGCCTGAAGCACGGGAGCTGTAGGATGCAATATACTCAGCTGTCAGTTCTCTCCCACGGAAATTCCCCTAGGGATTGAGACACGGCTGACGTGCTGTGGGCCGGGGCCTCTGCCATGGCACTGAGCTTTGCTGAAGTGGATCCAACAGCAGGGAGGGACACAGGTGGGAAGGGAGGGGACCAGTCTGGCACTCCAGGGTACTGACTGTCCCACGATCTTCTACGTGCTTAGTACATGTGTATTCACAAAAGCTGTGGCAATCACACTGTCCTCTGGCCCGGGCCTAAGGAGAGCCAAAGGAAGTTGGAAATTTGAACTTCCCAAGGAAGAACAGTTTTCTGAGGCACCAATGAAGATATATAAACAGACAGAATCTATGTATTAAAGGTACACAGAATTTGTTTTCTGGGAGATGAGAAGCAGTTCTGCCTTGCTTTAGGGACAAGGCCCCAGTGTCTCCTTCGTGAAGGTCGAGTTGTTTGCCGGACTAGGGGGCCTGAGTGGTGAAGAACAAGCTGACAGGGCACACCAGAGGATCCACCTGGAAGCGACGTGCTAAATCCTGCAGAGGAGCACACAGCAAGAGCAGAGAGAGCACGGAAGAGCATCTGAGTCCTGAAACGTCCCTTCTGCCTGCTTCACAGGAACGCTGTCTTACAATGCCAGTGTCTTGCTCAGTCCAGGCCACCGTTTTGTCCTTAGCTCCTAGGACTCTGGGGTTTTGAAGGGATGCATCTTTCAGCCTTTGCATCCAGGTCGAATTCCCAAAACTATCAGCAGCAGGGAGAGGAATTGTGTCTCACACCAGTACTGATGTTCTGCATGCAGGGGAGGGCAAAGCTGGATCCCTATGCATAACTGGCAAGCACTGCCCTCAGTTACAGAAGAATAGCTATTAAATTATATACTACTTCTTTATCAAAAGGCAGCAAAATTATTATTCTGAATACACAAAGAATTCGTTATAACATGTCACTTTCTATAGAGTCGTTATTCCTTTTTTGCAACAGGAATGAAAATTAAACAAAAATGCTAGTTTCATGTGCTTTTCTTCACAATACTTTATAATTAAAAAATGAATTTCAAATGTAATTTAATGTAATTGTTGCAAATTGCACTGTGAATTATTTAAAATTAAATAATCACATCTAAATGTCATATAATTACATACATTTCTCATCTACCAAATTTATACCACATTCCTTGAGCATATATCCTCTTATACTAAACATGGAAGTGTATATATTTACCTGGATTTTTAACTGTTCACTTTTATTTACCTTCTGGTTTGAAAATATTAATTTTGGTAAAAAACAAATATTGGACATTGGAATAATGACTTCAAAAGCAAAAGTGCTATTTTCAGAATTTAAATGCAAACCTTCGGAGAGATGCTTCCATTCCTAATTGAAATATTGTTGTAAAATGGACATAAAAATAAGAGGAACAGCATTCCCTATTTTTAATGCTTGGAAACTTATATTGGGAAGAGTGGAAGAGTACCACTGCAGTTAAGAAAATGCAAATTTTACTGGCAGTAGACATCCAGGTAAGCACAAAATAGACCTTTCAACTTAAAAGGAATGTAGACAATCACTGCAAGAGGGATCATAGCCATTACACATGCTGCAGTATAAATCACGGCACATCCACCCATGTCCTAAATGAATTTCTCAACATACAGACTCTTACTTTATAGTGATCTATTGCATTTTGGTAGTTGTACATTTTGTACATTATTTCTAACTCTCTGTGAAAACTAATCTGTGTTTCTTCTGTGTTATGAATCAGACTATTTCTGTCAATACCCTCTCAAAACTATGCAAGAAATCTTACAAATTTTTGAGTTTCATTCAAAACTCATCTTCACTGGAATATATGAGTAAAAATAATAACAGAAAAGGGAATTTTAAAAGAGCAACTGATACAAGAAAATTATTCAAAATTAACCCTTCTGTCTGCATTAATGGGGTCCTGTAATATAAGATGGCAAGCTGTAAACACAACCCTTGTGCAAAGCACAGGTTTATCCTTCCTGCCATCAGATGGGCTATCAGGAAGAACAGGGCAGAGAGGTTCTATTTCACTCATGCAGAACTTTGCTCATAAGTGAAAAAAACATCTAAATGCATGTCCAACACAAAATACAGGCATCCATATGGGCTATGAGGCAGCATAAACACATACTAAATTTTGGTTCTTTCCATAGTTTAGTAGCCTCTATGACTCAAACCACTTAGAGGTTAGCATGTACAATTAAATGGCTAATTTGAGGAGTTTGGCTTTGAACTTGAGAGAATTTTTCTTGGTTTGCCTGGATACTCCAAGTAGAGAAGAAGAGCCATACACATCAGTGTAACAGCAAACTTGCATTTTTAAAAATTTGAATAGTAAAATGGGGACTCCTCACTGATTAAACTTAGCAGATTGATACCTTCTCACTTTGAATCCTGATCTATCACTCAGGCTTTATGTTGATGTCAAGAATGCTGAGGTAAGCTCAGCACTTTTATGCTTTTATTTTCAGAAAAACATTTTGTTTTATAATCCTTTGTAAAAAGACAGGTGCAAAGACTACCGTTTATATAATCTTCCTTCTGAACAGATTTACTAAGACAGCAAAAATAAGCTTACTAATGTTCTGCTTTTACAACTTCCATCAGAACATTATTGCATAAATTACAAAATGTAATGCTGAACAGCCTGCCAGAATCAAAAGGAAACAAATCGATAGCAAGTAAATGAACTACCTCCTCCTGCATGCATATACATGTAAATAAATGCATACTATTTAATCTACTCTAAAGATCAATAACAAATTTAGCACACATGAATTGTGGAATATGTATGTAATAACAGCACTGTCAAAGGGAAATAATTGATCACATATATATAGAGTAAAATCCAAGCACAGTATTTTGAAACATCAAGAAATGATAACAGCGTCCTGAGGTCTATCCTGCCTTGCATATAAATAAAATAAAATATCAAAATTAATACTCTCAATGTACTAAATATAGTACTGTGAGGCCAGAAAAGTTGGATCAACTTAAAATACTAATAAATGTATTAATAAATCTAACCTTTTTGAAAAAGAAGAACAAAAAAGTAAAAGTTCTTCAAATGAACATAGGTGTTAAATGCTAATCCTATAAATCCCTAAAAATCATTATTGGTGGACTTAGACCAGGTCTTTAGATCAGGTTTACAAATTATCCTGGCATCCTTCCTTCCCCCAATTCCCTCCTTAGCTGGCCTTGTCATTGTGTTGACAATGACAACACACCTTGCTACTCTCCTTCCAAGGAGCAGTGGAATTTAACGCTTCCAACCTAATCATTCCCTGTAATGTCAGTAAATTGCACATTTCTTTGTTAAAAACCTAGCATGCTTTATACCTTCTCATTTTCTTCCTGACTCCATTGCAAAGGTCCCCTTACAGCTTAGCAGAACTCCAGCACAATCTAAGAACAAAGACATGCACACTCAGTCCCATGTCACTGCAAGCAATGACAGACACCTCTGTATCAAACGCTGCCCTGAATGCAGTGAGCTCACTGGCCAAAGAAGGAAGAGTCCAGGGGAGCAGAAGTGTCTGACAGGTCTCTGCTCAGGCCGCCCTGCTTTCCTGCCTGATGAGAAGCAGAATCTGGGCTTTTCGGGCTCCTGTCCTAGAAGATTTCCCCAGCTCAGATAACGCTCCACATGCTATGGCTGCTGCCCAGTGATGTGGGCAGCAAGCGTCCCTGTATGACCCGCATGAGGAAGTTTATTCATATTCTTGGGCCAGTAGCTTTGTCTCTCCCATCACCTAACCTGTGACTTACTGTTCACGTTGGGTGATCTCCCAGATAATATCCTTCTTCATCCAAATCTTACTAGCAAACACAGTTAAAGGAAAAAAATATTCACAGAATTTTGCTATAACTCTGCTAGTACCCATCTCCACTTTCACCATCAATGGATGCATCTGCTGCATATTTCTAGTTTTGACTGACTCACTGAATGCTTTTCTCAAAGGCATGTAAAAGCACAAGTATGGAGCAGAACTTTCATAAAGAGAATTTCAAATATAATCTCTCCTCTTTATCAAGGACTTTCAAAAAAATCTAACAGTTCTCCATCATATATTCAATTACTTTATAAAGAGCTATTACAGAACAAGCGTTATCAGGGCCACAACTGTTCTGAGTCAGAAGCTGAAGTTTGCATTTGCTATAATGAACAGAAAGAAGATGGATCTACAGGAATCTGTCATCATAATAAAAAAGAAATATATTTTCTTTGCAAGGTAAAACGCAGATAAAGTCATCATCAGTGCAAAACTGTAATACTGGAAGAAAATATTTCCTTTCATAGTTTATCTGAGGAAGACTACAGAAAATGAAGTAAGGTTTCTTAATTTTCTTCATAGTATCTCTAAAGGTTTTCAGTTTTGAGATGAACCATTAACCAACAGATGTACCACCATGTATTATGAGATGAAAACTAGGCAGGTGTGATGAACAAAATTATAAATACTGTTCAAAAAGCCTAAGGTTTAGGAAAAGTTACCAATCCCATGTCAATTAGAACAACAGTTCTCATTCATGAGTTCAATGGCAATACACTATGTAATATCTGAAAGATTAATTGTGTCTGGACTAAGGGAGGTGTCTTTGACATAAGCTTTCAAATGCATAGGCTATATTTTTATTTCTTAAGCAATTTCTAATAGTTATTTCCTGTACTTTAATGTAGTGCTCAGTGTCATAGGCTAGGAAAGTACTTTTTTACTCTACAAATCAAAGAAAAAAACTGTCTGTGCTTTAAACATGACAGTCAGAAGATACTTCTTGAAATGTCCAAACTAATTATGGAATTATTGTTTCCTGCACCATGGATACAGGACACTTTGTTATTTCATTTTTCCCTTCAGTAGGAAACTTTCTTACCAAACTTCTCCAAAAAAAGAGAAGCACTTTTTAACAGATAATTTCAGTGACACATATTGTTTCTTGTAGCAGAAAGAAGACCACGACAACACCTCCAGAGTTATTTGATGCCCCGTGGGTGAAATTCTTTACTGTATATTAGTATTGCTCACATACTACAGAATTTACCTTCCATAAGCTAAGACTAAGCTAAACTGAGCATAAGCTAAGCTAAGAACAAGCCAGTAAATAAATCAGCACCACACATAAACCACACATAGACCATCACTGTTCCTTGAACTATCCAGATCAGTATAGCCCCTAGAGTCCCTCACTTTATTCAAACAGAATCTTAAAATTCAGCTAATACACTCAAAATTAATGTCCATGAGCAATTCAACTAACAAAAGGACTTTTCCAAGAGTATATCAAATCAGATGACCTATTTTTTTGCTTCATTCTGTCCCTAAGAAGTAAATTTATTCTTCTAGTTTTATTACACTTTTTTTCCTTCATTTTTTGGAGATGTTGTTATATTTTGCATTCATACTACAAGTGAATTATTCTTTATATTGAAATCAAATCTAGACTATTTTTATAATACTGAAACAAGACAGGCATTAACCTTAATATGTTTTAAACATTCTGCAACAAAATTATATATATGGAAGATTCCAATTTAAATTTGAGACATTTTATTTATTTACTAAGTGTATTACATGTATTTCTACTTTTGTGTATGTTTCATTCTTTTTTATAATATAATCTGTAAAAGAAAAGACAGTCAGTTAGGAAACTACCATGAAAACTTACTGTGCCTTCAAACCTTCATGGTGTTTTTTCTGATGCATGTTAAGCAATTTCAGGTAAAAAGTCAAGTAAGATAGATAATAAATAATAAATAAACCTAAAGAATGTGTAAAAAAAGTTGGGTTGGTGTACTTGTAATCAAAAAATACTAAACATTTATGAGTGAGGTATTATGTAATAGACAGTTCTGCATGGGAAATTCCTCTATGATTTATAAATCCAGTTCAAGTTTACATTCACTTTGATGATATCATCCATTTCCCTTCTCCATAATGATTCCTCTGCACATTTTTGAAGCAACAGATCATCACCCTAATTGTCCTAACATCAGATTTACTGTTGAATTCATAATAGTGATGAATCCTCTCAGCCACCAGATCACTGGCTCTTATCTTTAGCTAAATCACTGGCAGTCCCAACATCTGGCATATTCAGGCTATATAAAACACAGTGACCTTCTCTTGGAAAATAACTTCCTAATTATCTGGGTGCCAGCATGTGCCAAGGCATCAGTGGATAGATAATTTGCTTATTCTGACTGTTCCTAAGTCTGAGGAGATGGATACAAACCAGCTGTTACTGCATTTCTTTGAATTTCTATTTCAAACATTGGGTTTTGAGGAAAATGAGTCCAGACACTCTAATTTTAAAGAAAATTAAATCTGTATTTTCTTCTTATTCTGTTTCAGAATAAGAATCACATTCAGCCAAATATTGTGTTAAATATAGTGGGGTTGGAAAACAAATCACTGGAGGAAAAAAATTAGGGTGGAAAGGGACGCAACACAGGAAAGAAGGTGTGGAATGTTGGGTTTGGGGTTTTTCTGGAGAAGGTGGTGTAATTTTTTTTGGGGGGGGGTTGGGGGGGAGATGTTGTTTTTTATTAACTTTTAAATACACTTGATGTATTTATTTCCTATGTTAAATTTTGCAATTTCTTACAGTGTTGGAAACAGAGGAGTATGAAGGAGTATTTAGAAGAGATGGTAAGTACAAAAAGAGAAAATTATAAAAAAAGCTTAGATAAGCACAAAAGAAAAAGGAAAGATAAAAAACCTCATGTAGAATATGGACATTAAGAAAAGGTAGGAAAGATTCAGGCTGAAAAACTAGCATTCACTGACAAAAAGTCAACAGCTAAGTTTTCAATCATCAAATCAAGTTAAATTCCCACTTAGTAGTGAAAATCCAGCTTGGATTCCTCTGCTTGAAGAACACAGCAAAAGGAGAGTAACTATCATCGAAGCACAACATGTCCTGAACTTCATTCTAATTGATTAAGCACACCCAGAACTGTGCAAGGAGAGAGAGCTTGTTTGTTCTGGTCTGCATAGATGTAGAGCAGCAAGTTCTCTGTCAGATCTGCTGACATCTGATGATTTCTCTCTCTCTCCATGGGAACACAGGGCTTTACATACAGGAAAAGCTGGGAAGAGCAAAACCTGATAGTGACTCCACACAACCCCCCTCCTCCTTGAATCTCTCTGGAAGCAAGAGCCTTTCACAGCAGTTGCAAGCAGCTTCCAGCAAAGATGAGAAAGTCTGTAATAACACTTGCAGTATGTTCTGTCTGCAGCATAACATTGCCTTCAGGGAGGATTTTTAGAGTCTGTAGAAGCCTAGCAAGAATTTAGGCTTTTGTTCAGGAAAGCACTTGAGTTCATGCTAATCCTTACTGAATTCAGCAGTTCCTAAGCATGTGCTGAGCCTTTGATGAGCTGGGTGGTGTTCACAATGTGTTAAAATGTGGTTCAAGTACATTACTGGAACAAGGCCTGGATTGTTGTGAAATGGTTTTGTTTAGTTTGCAATGAGTTTGCATACTATGGAAATAGACACTGCAATTAATCCTACATATGTTCAAGAAATGCCAACAATCTTTATATTTGCTCTGAATATTAAAGGATTTCATAGTAACAGATTCAAAAATAAATGTACCTGAATTATTTATTTCTATTATTAACTTATTTATAAGCTATGGGAGTCACCTCTAATAAGCATTCTCTGTGTAAATAATTTACATTTTAAAAATTGTTACAAAATGTGTGATGGCTTGTTTATGCAAACCCAGATGGGGAATGCTTGTTAGGATGGCATAAATGAAAGCCATTACCTGCACAGGAAAATCAGCTGCTTTGCAAATTTCATATACTTACAAACTAGAATAAGTTCAAATACTAATGTTCCCATACCAACAAAGAACAGGTTTTGTTTATATACTTGTCTGCATATGTGCAAAAGTGCACATTTGTGACTATAAATAAATACATATCTTTATATATAACTGTACAAGGAGGCTGATTTGCCTATTAGCACATTTTGACATGACTTATATTCTGAACCAATGTTAATATTATTCTCCTTGATACAAGACTCACTTGGATATTGAATCTCTCACCTGCTTTTTCCTTTAATTTTCAAAACATCTCTCTCCAGATTCCCTTCAGGATATTCCTTTGAACCTCCTCTTTAAATGTGTGAAGAACTTCAAAGTTCTCTTAGTAATTTATGAATAGCATGATGGACTGGGGTCAGTTCACAACTGAGTTCCCAAGACAAGAAAATCACATGATGGAAAAGACGATATAAAATGCCTCCTTGCTCAAAAGTTCACACGGAGGCAGGCTCTGCATGCCTTGTTCATGCAGGCAGTCCCCTTTGAACCCAGACCTCTCGTTGCCTTTAGATTTTCATAGTCATTTACACCAAGGTGGATAAATGTCAGAGATGCCAGACCTTTAACCCAGCAGCAATTTATCACACTGGGTTCACTGAGCCTCCAATCAGACATGGTTCAACGGAGATGGTTTGCAGTTCTAATCAAATACAACTATAATCAAATACAATATAATCAGACAATGCCAGAGCAGTCCCAAAGCTAACTGGCCAGCTGCCTGTGCAGCTTACTTCCTGAAGCATTCCTCACTCTTTAGGTGCAGGGTGATGCAGTAGCTGATGCACCACAGGGAGTGCCCTGATGGAGCTATCCATCTCCCCCACACATCAACCACCGGATCCCATCTGCCAAAGCACAGGACAGACGACTGAGGGAACATCACAGAACAGTCTCCTGTTGTTGTCCAAGGCAAGTTCAGAACAGGCCTGCAGGCACAGTGGATTCAGGCTGTCCATAAAGACGGAGCAGTTCAGTCTCCCTAGTGTTCCCATCTGCCAGTCACTGCTGGAACCAGCCATCTCAGACAAGTGTAGGTTTTCCCATGCATAACTAATGACATCAAGATTTTCTTGGGTTAAATGTTCTACTTTTGCACTTCAAAACCTAAACCCAGGTTTTTGATATAGCACATTTGTGGAGCAAACTTGATATAGAATGTCACATCTGATTCATTTGACTCAAAATCCAACATTGATCCAAATGTAATATTTAGGAGTACTTGTCCCTGCCATCACTTTTGCCTGCCAAAAAGATATTCTTTTGAGCTATACAAAAATATTAATGAAACTTCTAATTACATTTCTAAACCTGCATCATGTACCTAAATCTGCTTGACAGAGCTGAAAATCAGGCCACCTATTTAAAGTGTAAAATAAATTATTCAGAGAGAACATCTGCAAAATTATAACCTATTTCTTCTTTCTTATCTTCTGTTTCTAAGTATTACTCCCACCACCGTTTTTAAGTATTCCTCCCACCACCATTTTGGCTTCTTTTCTGTCTTTATGTTTTTCAAACAGCCAGTATTAATAGCAAATAATTACACCATACATTTGTCCTAGAATAATAAAAAAATGGTATCAATTATACATAAAATGTTTGCTCTAGGGTAAGAAATATATATTCATTTCTACATTGGTCCACACAAGTCAGTGAATTAGCTAAGTAAAATGAAAGAAAACAAAAATATAGGCAAAGAAGTGTGTATGTGTATACACAGCAGCCACTGTCAACCTGAAAGTGTGGCACAAAGGTCCAGTCTCTGTCCAGAACATCTTGTTACCAGTAATTTTCTTATCAAGGTGATCACCAGTGATGATTTTTTAATGATAATCGTACTTTTAAATGTAAATTATGCCTAGGTCCAAACAGCGATTTAATGACATAAAACTCAGTATTAATGCTGTAATTACTTTGACTGTGTGCTGATAGGCAGATATTCATCAGGGAATGCTCACAGCAGCCTGGCAGCTTCCCATGCCATAAAACAAGCTATGAAAATACCAATATATAAAAGAACCTTAAAGAGAGATTTATTAAAACTCATCCATAATTTTCATGACTTTTCTGAGCTTGTGACCTATCCTCTTACATTAACAAAGTTGCCTCTGAGCAGCATTGCTTTTAACTGAAAGTGTCTCCAGCTTATTATTCTAAAGAGATATTTGTGAGGACTGTAGAATGGGAAGCACAATTAGAAAACAGCTGCTGTTTAGCATTTGCCATAAAACTTCAAGATTCCTAGTAGGTGTTCTTTTAAAAAAAGTCAATTAGTAATTTAGAGCAGAACAGAACTCATCACAATTTCTGTCCTCAGTAGCACCAGGGGATTTCTCTTTTATTAGAATACTTGCAGTGGGGACTTCCTTTGTATCCTTCATAATGGAGTTTATGTTGTAAAGACTTTTTTTTTTTTTTTAACACTACAAAACTCAGAGCCCTGATAGACAGCTCTGTCTCTCATCTTTATCTCAAAGGACACAGATAAAGTCTGTTGTCAAATTAGTCAGTAAGGATGGAGGATAATCCCTAGCAGAGAGGCTGTTAGGCAGATCAAAGATGAAAGTGTCTGAACACAGGGCTCACCTATGTAATTAATTGTGTTCATGCAGAAGTGCTGAACCACTAACACAGCCCCTCCATCGCAGGATATTCATCTCCAGGAAACAAACTATATCCTATCTGACAATTGCCCAGAGATTACTTCTTAATATCTCAGCTAGGAATCCAGGGGAGCAGAAAAGCAAAGGGAGTATATACAGAATATATCTCTAGCCACTGCAAACAGCAGCCCCAGTGGTTCCACCAGTGTCAAATTCAATCAGATTACAAAACAGCTGCCACTTAGTTTCAGGTAGTATGTATTTGAAGGCATTTACCATTCCCCATGTACTGCTTCTGCTTGGCCAGGAAAAATCTAAGAGTAGAACTCTGATTACTCACCTTTGTTGAGCAGCAGAGGATGACAATGCAGAAACATGAAATCTGACATTAATAAATAAGAGGATCAGATTTTTAGGCAAAAGATACTAGGCACACTGACATCCACATTAGAGGATGATAGAAAACGATACTGTTTGCAAATATTATTAAATCAAGCACATTATACTAATCAATTAAAAGGGCTACTTCAGTACATTCACAAGCCAGAGGCTGTTAATTTGCAGTGATACGAGTACAAGGAAAGACACTGACTTAATTTCTGCCTGCTCTAAGCAAAGCTTTGTTTAATTATATACCAAGATTTGACATATACCTAACATGCATCAAAGCTGTTGACAGCATGCACTCTTATTCAGAACACTTGTAACATCACACAGCTTAGTGTTTTTAAGATACTTGAATTCACAACAGTTGGTTTCACCAAACTATGACTGACTGCAAACTGTGATCTAAATCTTGCCATGGTTTCCCCTTGCAGCTTTACATGCAAGCTGATGAACAGCAATGCAGTCTAGGACAAGGGCCCACTGCAATGGTCAGAGGGCCCTCACTTAAGGTCCCCAGAATTAAGGACACGAGCTGTAGAAGAGACTCCCCGCTGCTCTGCCGCCTGTCCAGGTGCTGGACACAGTGAGTGTGGCTTTGCCAGTGCCCGTAGAAGAAATGGTCACGCTCAGCACTGTGGATAGAGATCAGGATACTCAACGAACATCTGACACCCCCTTGTTCTTCCATGATTGATTATAAGGCCTTTATGTCTCTGGTATAACTTCTAGAAGGGATGAGAGAAGTCATCCTAAGCTAGCTCCTTCTCTTTGTCTTGGCAAGGACAGTAGAGATTTCCTTTCACTGCTTGATCATCTTCTTTGACACAGTGTCCAACTGAGCTTATTTCAATATTTCCTTTTAAACACATACATGATGCTGCAAAAGAACACTATGAACTGACATGCTGTGCAATCAAGTAACTGCTTCAATGCAATATAGAGAGCGTTTCTTTACCAGAAATTGTGTTACAGAGAATCTGACATGAATTTTTATTTGTGTTGTTGGTTTTTTTTAGACAGACGATGCTGAATCAATAATTTGCTGTTGAATGTTTGGAGGGTGCTAGCAGAGCTACTTCACCTGCAAATAAACTAATTTCTTTACATATTTTAAAAGTGTAAAGAATAAAGGAATATCCCATGGGTTTTTCATTTACCTGCTGAGCAAGACACATTCAGGTAGGCATGTAACCAAAAAAGACAGCAAAATAATAATGTTTTTTTATTTACTTACTCAGCACTTACTATCATTGCCTATGATTTAATTTGCAATGATATAAATGAGAGAAATATAAAAAAATTACCAGCAGCTCTTCCTCTTCAGGAGGTTGCCAAATATGAATTGATAATGTAAGGCGTTTGTAATATCTGCCCACAACATTGTTAGGGCACGCTGAACCATGCACATTTTCATTCATTTGTAGTCAGAAGTTCCAACCAATGTGAAACTTTTAAAATGCTCAAATAGCAATAATAAGGCCTCAATACAGCCTCAATCTAATTGAGGAGATGAGACAGCTCTCGAGTTTGGCAGCTGCTGCTGGAGCAGAAGAATTTGGTTATCTTATATTCAGCAATTCATCTTGTATCAGAATTTTTTCTGTTATTTTTCTATAAGCTTTACTAAACAAAATTGAAAAACAATCAATTGCTATCAGCTGAATAAAGTAGGATTTTAATACTCTGAGAAACTGAGTATGAAGTGCTAGTAAGGTATCTTTATAAAATAATGCCACCAAAAGCACTTTATGTACTGCTGCAAAAGAATGTAACACTTTGAAAATGTTTCTATGTCACAGCACAATGTTATTTCATGAGACTCAACTCCTGCAGACTAAAAGGAACAATGTTAACATCAGAAATGCATGAATGTAGATTTTAGGAAAACGAACCTGTCATGTTTTTTTATTTTCTCAGATTTAGGTTGCTTTCTAAAGTCCCCATTTTATTTTCTTTATCCAAGACATCAATTTGTTTGTGAAGGAAACCAAAAGCCAAATTAGAGGCATAAACAAAGTAAATACATTTTCACCTGCCTAAGTACTTTCTGCATTTTTTATATGCATTGCCTTGTTTCCATGGTTGAAGAAGGGGAACACTGTAGGAAGAATCCTAGCTTTAAACAAAAAGCATCTACATTATGAAGAAAACTCAACAGCACTTCAACCTGATGAGGTGCATTTTCTTCCTTTGTCCTAGCTTCTGGAACTATTTAATACGCAAAAGCTGAAACAGGTGGAACAAGCTGAAAAAACTATAGGTATCTTCAGGTAGAAACAGGCACCACAGAAGCTATCCAGCAAGACCTAAAACCATAAAGAACCAGCATGAGTTTCAATGAAACCTTTGGAGTTTAACATGCTATAAATTTAGTCCCAGTCACATAGCATAGTCAAATAAATATGAGATACATGATGCCAAAAAGTGGGTTTTCTTTCATTTAAACAAACAAAAACAAATAAAAAAGGCTTCTCATCCCCAGAGAATGTCTTTTTAGAACAGATAATTTCTAAAAACTTAATGGAGCACTGCCAGAAATGAAATTGCCACTAATTATGAAGGTTTTATGGAGACATAACCAGAGAAAGATGGAATTGAATGAGCTCTATTCATAAATACTGTCAGACTGTGAGGACTGACAATCATTTCAAAACTGCTGGTTTATTAAAATACCACTACTCATATAGATTACTATATTCTAGATAAGGCTTTATGACTCTCATTCAACCCTTTTTCACACATAAAATTGTCAAACTGTTGAATTTCTGTTCTGCTTAAAATCATTCTTTCCTATTTCTGTTATAAATAATATTTATTTCTGTTATAAATAATATTTATTTCAGTTTTTGTTTGAATTTTATTGACAGGTAGGGCAGGGAGAATTTGTGGAGGTTTTCTTTGCAATAATGGAAAAGTCCTGGTGAAGTTTCACCCATCTGAATAGAAAACAAAAAATAACTCTGAAAGAACTTTGACTATTCCCATTGCAATTCTTTCAAGTGGTTAATAACAGGGTTTTATCTCCTTTATTATTTAAAATCAATTGCTTAAAGGAATATCTTCCAAGAAACAGTCCAGAAGCACAAGAAGGCCTTTGGTTTATGTTGGTTTATGTTATCTCGTATGATTTATACTATGAAATATCTGGGTTGTGAATAATCAATGCAGAGAAAGTTTATCTAGCAATAGCTCTAGCAAATTGGGTAATTCTACTCTAAAATATTATTTGTTTCACATCATTTAGTGTCATCTTTATGATGTATCTCACAGCTGCTTGTTTTTATTATGCAATTTTCAGACTTTGCTGCTGCATATTGATAGGAAATTTGATACTAAGTATTGTAAAATACTACTCTGTAAGTAAATTACATCAATATCAAAACAAGTAAGACATTACAAACTATATTTATTGCCTCTTCATGTCCTATGATATGTCAGAGAAGTTCACTCAGCATTGATGGTTGTCCTGCTTACTTTTGGGTACGCTGCTAAGCAACTTCTATTTACTTGAGCTTACGGAGTAACCATATGTTAATTACTTCTCAATCACCTGTGAAACTGCTTTTATTAATATATCACATTACAATCCCATTAAAGCAGATGTACACTCTCTTTAAGTTAAAAAGCCCAAGTTGAAGGTATGGGTTTTCAAGCAGTGAAATTAATATAATATAATATAATATAATATAATATAATATAATATAATCCATCATTTCACCAAAAAAGACTCTCAGAAAAAAATGACATTATATTTTGCCTGAATATAAAATGTACAATATATATCACCGTTTTGTATACATCTTTTTTTTTTTTTTTAGCCTCTTGGTCCAATGTAATGGAATCCTCTGAAGTAAAAAAAAGTCTTCTGGTAAAACTGCTGTTCAACTTGCTGCAGGAGAACAGGTTTCAATGGTCTGTGACCATTAATTGCCTCAGCACCTTGCTGTGGAAGATTACCACAGACACAGAATTTTAATTCAGGAATTCAGATGAATGAACCAGCACCTTTCCCATATTTACACTTGGTTACACTAGCACCTCTTGTCAAGGAAAGAGTGGGGATTCCTGGCTTCTGCACCTTTCTTCCTTGGGCACAGCACACGCAGGAATGCACACCAAGCTCCACTGCTGCAGATCACCTGCTTTATGGCTAACACAAAAAGAATCTAACAGGTTGTAAGTTAAAACAAATGGAAGTTATGTACAATAATCAGTTCTTTGAAGCACTTGAATTTATATGGAAAAGGTATGAAGAATCAACTGAATGTGCGCAAAGAAACTGCTTGCTGACTTAAAACACAATCTTTGAATTATCTCAAGATGACTATGACTTTAACTTGTTCTGTGATCTCTGTCTTTGGGTTCTATGGCTCTGAAAGTGGAATTATGTAATTCTTCCATAATTTGGTTATTTAGCACCAGCTTGTGACAGTGTCACTGATTGTGGCATCACGGTCCAGGATAAGAAGGCAAGTAGTAATAAAAACTTGGGTTTACTGCATCTTAAGTGTAAAAGAATTTTGGGAGAGGGTTATAAGTGTGCAATTTAGGAAGAATGGTGGCCCCATCAACAACAAGGGCAAAAAGTTTCACTGTTTATGCAGGTATGTGGTTAGTCATTATTACCTGTTAACCCAAATGGAAAAAAGGAGAGTTACAACTTTCCGCAACAGAGCACCATCCTCTAGATAATTGTACAGCCATCTAGGTTTTGGTTTGAGCTTTTATAAAAGTACGAAGGTGATAAGGTACTGCAATAGTCGTTGAAGTAAACAGAAGAGTAAACTTATTTTCAGAAAGGTCAATCATTAACTGTAATTGTATCTTTATGTTCAAATGTTGTATCTAACTTTCTGGGCAAAGTTTCAGAAGATCCTTAAGACTCCTTTCTGTCATGCCTAGACTTCAGAGTAAAAACCAATGTGCTTGTTGCTGAGATTGTTTTTGACCCTTAACTTTCTATTTATAAGTTACGTGCAAGAAGAGAGGGAAAACTGTTAATATGCAAGGCTTGGGAAGTGGAATATAAGTACCCAATGAGTACATCCCCAGGTGCAGGCTATTCAGGCTTGAAGGCAACACAACTATTTTGGTCCCTTCTTGGAGATTCCATCTCACAAATGCATTCAGGATACAAAGATTGAGTAGTCAAAAGGATAAAAGCACTGCTGCTTTTGTCTGTTTGGAGGCCACAAACACTACAAGAACCCACTTCAGAAGCCAAGTACTTATCTAAAACAAAAAAAAATTGTCATAAACAAAGCAGTCCTTGAAGAGACAGAAGAGGTTTGTGTTCAGATGTTGAGAGAAAACATGAAAATTTAGCCCTGGATTTTTCTCTCCCAAGAGCTGAATCTCCAATGTTTTGCTGGAGTTCATATAAAAAATGAATAAATATAAGTTTTGCTACACTTGAATAAGTAAAGTTTCAAAGCTGTGATGGGAAAATAAGGGATGAAAGGAGCAGATTATTCAAAAGCTGAAATTTCTGTTCAGCTTGCATTTTCCACATCTGTTGTTTCATTCTTATTTCCCAGCTCAAATATAGTGAAAAGTTGCTCAGATGAGCAGGCAAGAATTACTTAGACACACAGCATAGATTAAAATGGCAAACTGCCACAGTGTTTAGCACAGAGGCACAGTACTGTAATCCTACCAGGCCTAAATTGAATCCTAGTAGGTTTATGGGATAACACAGCTAAGGAGAAGGGGTGAAACCAAAATCTTTTTGTCCACTCAGCTTAAGGGTCGTGCCAGGAGATAGGAGTTGTTTCCCCTAGGACCAAAGGTCTGGCCTTTGTACAAAGTTCACCCATGCAGAAACCTCTTGAGAGACAAATCCTGGCAAAGTGATGAAAGGCTCGACATCTTTTATTTTACTTCTGCTGACTGCTGACACTGGACCTCACCTCCTCACCCCCCACTTCAGGCAAGCAGCGATAGATATGAAATAGCAGGGGTTTTATCCTGATGCTATTAGAAGAGCCAAGCTGGCCAGCTCTGGCCCATCTAGCTGGCATCACTACCACCGAGGGTCACTTTTCTTCAAATCAGTATCTTCTAGACCAGCTTATACAAGGGCTAAAGAAAAAAAATTCTTAATGGATCTCTAAGAAAGGACAGAGCTCACTCTCTCTCCTACCTAACAGGCGAGGGCAAGAATGAGTCTCAGTAGTTCTGAAGACAAAATACATTCATTTTAGTGATAACTCAAACACCAGCACACCCTAGAACTCCACTGCCTACTCATGGATGCAGTAAGAGAGATTACCATGATTTGAAGGTCAGCACTACCTTTTTTCACGTATTTCACTACTGTAAATAAAGGACTACTAAAAAAGACATACAAGAGAGTTGTGCATGAGGCTACAATGTTTGATAAAGACTAGGTTGCTGAAACTGAAGTTGTCTAGCTTTTAAAAAGTCTTTTAAAAAGCTTGGGAAACTGAGTGATGTGAATGAACAGATCTAGAATGTAGAAAGTGTTGATAGAGCAATGTTAAGAATTGTTAGTTACTATTTAGACACTACTGAGGATGGAAAATTCCTTAAAAAGTGTTTGCAAGAAATGTGGGGGTTTTTCACACTAAATGTCACCTCCTAATAGAATGAAATGTCTGATGCTTTGTGGAAAACCTCTCTGTGGAATAATTTTGTTCAACTACTAAATCTTGTGCAATTTATCCTCTACACAAACAGAATATATTGCAAACATCAATAACCCACTGCTTGGAAATAGTACTAGATGTGTGAAATCTGGATTTGAGGTTTTAATTTTGTAAGACAAAGCCAGTGGAATGACACAACTTTTGCTTCTTAAGTGAATACCTAAGTAACAGATTTGTGAATAAAATTATATATGCTTGTTCAGTAGAAGTCTGATCCAGTCCAAACCTGGTCTTAATCATGTTTGAGTGTTAACTGTCAGTTAGGCACGAGCTATGGCATTTCAATCACTTCAGATTTGGTTTATGTGGCATATTAGCAGGGGTAATCTGGTGTTTGACAGCAGATGATGGAGCAATTTTGGATTTCCATACAGGCTAAATTTGATTTTTTTAAATGTGCATGGTCCTTGATTAATCATTGACTAAACAAGGTGTCAGGATTTCTGTCTCTGAAATAAAATTGTATTATCCAAAAGTGGCCAAATATAGGCCAGAAAGTTTTTTTGTTGGTTTTTTTTTTTTTTTTTAAGTTTTCACTTTAAATAGGTAGATATATCCACCTGCCTGTCTTAGCTGCATTTTGATACTAAAGATTTTCTGAAACTACAATTTTTCTAAAGGATTATCTTTTCTATTTACATTTCTTTTTATTCATCACCTCAACCTGCTTCTTATTGCAAGAAATAAAATTCTTTTTTTATCTAAAGAGACCCTTCATAATTTGTGATGGACTTAACACCTCTGTCCCCTCTCTCAGCAAAGTCTTCCCCTCAAAAGTTTTGCAGTCAATGGATTAGGGCCAGTAGATGCTTTCTTTAAGTAGCCTTTGGGATTCATTTTTTGGTTGTGGTTTTTGGTTTTTTTGGCCAGAATCAAACTAATGACAAGTATTTCTCCTTCCAGTTCTTGTGGCTTCACTGAAGTGTCTGAAATTTAATTTTCCTTGCTTGCCATAGCAAACAAATTAGCTGGTTGAAGCATAGCACATGAAAGTTCTATATTCTATCTTAGAATAAAAGTCCATTCATTCAGACCAGTAAAAACTGGAAGACTCATTACTAGTGTCATTTTCAGGACTCATCTCAAGGCAGTAGGGACCATTTGTGTGTTCTGTTTGTGCTGTCTGTTCAGTTCTGTACCTTTAAGACTGGTTCTCAGAGTGAAGCAGGGAAAGAAGCAGCGTGCAGTTTGTTTTGAAAAACAGTCTTCACTCCTCTGCATTTTTTTTTTCTTGGGACAGTGTTGTTCAGCTGAGGCACAGACAGCAGCGGGACAGAAATCTTTTTGCTTTTAGTTAGTTTAGCTAGCTGAGGCAAAGAAGCTTCCTGGACTGTTTTTTTTTTCTTGGGACTGTTTAAACCTGCTCCAGACTGACGAAACCCAGAGGAGCACCAAGAGCTGGCACCTGCGGCCCACAGGGGCCTGGACCTCCGGAGGGATTGATGAGGGACTGAGTGAGTTGAGCTACACCCACGGCAGGGACTTTCTCAATTTGCCATCTCACTCCAGAACGAGAGGTTTTATTGTTTCATATTATTAATTCTTTATGCTTGTGGGCACTTTGTTAGTTAAATAAATAGTTTTTTCCACTTTTCTGTAAGGAAGTTTTTTTCCTGGACTGGCTTGCAGGAGGGCCTTTTGGGTTTGCTTCCCAGAAGGGAACCTTTTCGGGGGTTTTCTCCTAATTTTGCCCTAAACCAGGACAAATTGAGTCCATGAAAACCACAGAATTCTGTGAATTTTGTGAATACATTTTTGGAGACATAGAATGCTGCTTTAGAGACTTCACTTCATACAGCTACTTGAAATTTTGCAGCACGTCCACTAACCTTCAAAGTTTCTGATTTATTTTTGTGGTGGAGAAGGCTGATGATTTCATGTTGCACAATCAGAGAAGTCCTGGTTCAATAACTAAGAGAAAGCTTTGTTATTTCTGTTCTGTTTACAATACCATTAATCCTTATATCAACACTTAAACGAGTATTTATTTCACACTGAATTCCCATCTTTCATTGAGATGTACAAGAAGAAGACATGCCTTAATTAAAAGGAAGATGGACTGATGTGAAAGTGGTGGGCCTTTCATTGTTAGTGCAGAGGGATATGAATTGCGCTTGTTAAAATAGAATGTTGATAAGGAAGGCTATAAATCTGAAAATGGGGTGCCCCGGAGATGGGTTTTAGAAATGATTTTGCATGTAAACCAAGGACCTGACAATAAAAACAGTGTCAGCATTACTTTACACAGTATACAAGAGGAAGAGATGTTTCTTTAGAAAGCTAAAGACAAAAGTCACCTTTATAGCAAGTATATGCCTAGATTTAGAAATACCTGCATTTCAAACATTATCAGGAAAAGCAATTATCATTCAATAGATAACACAGTTTGATTATAACATGAATATGACAAGAAAAAAATGACAAGAAATGATTGCTGAAATATGAAATTTAAGAAAGGATAACTTTCAGAAATAGTGCTTGTTGTATTTGAAAACTGAGTTAAGCTCATTTTGCAGGAAAGAAAGGCTCAAAATGAAAGTTTATAGCACATGCCCTTATTAGGCATTCTTTTCTTGATTCAGAATTGTGTGGCACTATTAGGAGAGCTGTAAAACAAAGCCTCTTTCAGAAGCTCTTCCTAGAGGTGCAAGTGATGTAATGACCCTTAACCAAGCTTGCATTTTAGTCTAGACTGAGAGGACAGTGTAAAATTATACCATGAGTGAACTGAGCCCTAACCAAGATGGAAAAGAGAACAAGCCTCTCTGCCTGTACACATTGGAGGATCGTAGGGCTGGTAATTCAGATGGACAAGCAGAGAGATTCGGAACAGCTTTGCTGTGAAAAGCAAAGCTTCAGAAACTGATATAAAAGGCAGAATGTCACAGAATTAAGAAAACAGAAACAGGGAAGAACTGAGAGTAGAGTGAAGGAGGTCATAACACAAAGGAATGTGGTAGCCAGATTAAGCAATTTGTTGTCAATGGCAGAGGAGGGAGCCAAGCATTAAAGAGGAGAATGAGGGTGAATCCAGCTAGCATGCTGGTTTTGACAAAACATTTCAGCAGCCCAAAGAATGTGTTTCTCTTTAAGAAGACTCTTTATGCACAGCCTCATACAGGAAGAAGAAAGTGACAAGGAAAATAAATGGGCTTCAGTAAAAGGAAAAAAAAGAACAGGAAACATGAGATAAAACTGCAATAACATGTACTGCACTCAGCTTAAAATCTTTTAAAAATAATCAATAGAATCAATAGTTAGTTTAATAGCCTCCATAACCACTGATCACACAACTTGAAGAATTCTAGTAAAGATGCTATAATAATAGCAGCAGCATTACAGACCTGAAGTAATGGAGGCGATGCTTTTCTGTTGAAATGCAAAGTAACACCTGCCATTTCTGCTTAGCAGAATTGATTCCATCGAAGATCATTTGTTCCTTTGAGCTATTAATTTTGTAGCCATAATAATTTTAAAAACACTAAATATCAAAGCATATTATTACAGAAACCCCACTCCCTTCTGCAAAACTGCTGAAGATGTAATCCAGAAAGAATAAAGTACTACCATGCATTTGCCTCCATATTACTAAAACAAGTTGCTCCATCTTGGAACATTTTAATTATGTAAATGCCTGGTAATTTTTGATTGAAAGAAGTTTTTTTTATACTAAATTTGGCAGTAATATTACTGTGACTTTAAAAAAAAAATCCCAAACAGTTATTTGGATAAATAATTGCTGCTTTGAAATACATGCAAACACAGTTGCACAGTAGAAGAATGAGCCAATTACTGCCCTTCAAAACATGCAAACAAAGCTGCACAATCAATACTTTTGGGTCTTTACAATTACACATGCTGACAATGTGGCCAGTGTAAATATGTCTGCCCAGCTGCTATTCAGTTTATCCCTTCTGACTAAGACAGTTTGGAAATGTATTATTGGTTCATCGTGAAAGAAGAATGAAGATTTCTTTGTTATGGTTATAAGAATTGTGATGCCCAAAGTTCACAGTCAAATTTTAATCCACCGAGAATACCATAAAAGCAGCCAAAGGAAAGAAGAAGAGCCCTTCAAAAAAATCACACAGCTACCTAGAAAAACTCACAGAACCAAAAGAATGATACTGGAACAGGAAAACTACACCAGAAACAAAACTTTCTCTGTAATCAATACACATTGTGCTAGAAGAGCTTGTTAACCATACATTAGTACTGACCAGTAGTCTGAAAATCTTATGGGGGTTACCTATGGCAGGAAGAAGTGATGCAAATACCCTGAAAAAAAGAATGAGATTGGAGCTCTACTTGGATTGAGGTATGTCTGTTCAAGAGTTGTGATTCACTCCAGGTACAGCAGACCTGCTTCCTGTTCTGCAAACAAATTTTTTGTCCAACAGCATGTCTGAATATTCTTCAACAATCCCACCGTCAGGAACACTTCTCACTTCTACATTAAGTCTCAGAATGAAGACTACTTACTGCTGTAAGTAGATATACAGTAAACAAGGAAACTTGCGAAGATAATAAAGAGCCAAATTGAGAGCTCTGTCTTGTGGGAAAAAGACTGTGGAAATATTCATATATAAAAACTGTTCTAATTTTATCATATATTAGTTTCCACAGAGGTATTTAGAAAATGTTAATAAAATTCATTAAATCATTTTCTTGTAAAGTCAGCAGTGGTTAAAAAATATTTTAAATGTAGGATGAGCAATGTAGGTCAGCAGAAATTCACTTTTCCACTGGGATAAATGTGATCTATATGTAGAGGTGCTGAGCAATATTTCCATTTAACCCAGCTGAATACATACATTCTTCATAAATTTGCAAATTCTTGCAAGGAAAAGAAAGAACATCTAAATTGCTTAAGGGTAAAACCCAACTCTTATCACCAAAGGGATAGTCAAAATATTCAATAATTTTGTAACTTTTTCCAATCTAGGACATTTTGTCCTGAAAATTTTGCATACAAACTACAATAAAATACAGGAATCACACTTGAAAAATCAACAAACATAAAAAAAAATTCTTTGGAGAGACATGTGTAACCACAAAAGCATAGCTCAAGGAGGAGAACCCAAGTACACTGCAAACAAATGCAATCACTTCCATGACCAGCCTTGCAATTTTGCATCTCTGTAAGTTGTTCCCCAACCAATCCTTTAGCAATGGTTTGTGAAAGTTGTGGGCTGCCCTATGCAAATCACAGCTTCATCTGTTTTCCAGTGTGCTCCCCACGTATTCACAACCATGGGTTGTTCACTCTGCCGTCTTTACTTAGCATTACAACTACAGAGCCAATTATTCCTTTAATTTTCTTAAGAAATCTTTTCAGATCCATATTTTGCTGTTTGCCTACTTTTCCTCTGCACAGGAAGTGGGGAGGCAACCCTGCCAGCCAAACATGAACAGGAGACGGCATTTTGTTGTTCAGGCTAGTTCACAAATTTCTCAGTAGCTTGGGTATTATGAGTTAGTACATTTTGTAACAATTAATATGGAGCATCGTAAACTCTTTGTGTGACTGCATCTCACCAGATATTGGGGGATTGTATTACTGTTCTACTACTATAGAAGGCTTTGTCATTTTCTCAAAGCATGTTTTTTTTTTAAACTCTACAAATGCATTTCTAGTTTCTTAAAGAATTACATAGTTTAAATTTAGCTAATTAAAGGAAGAGACAGATACAAAACATTTGCGGTGGCTAAAAGATTTCCACTCTGTACATAACAACAATTACAAAATGTGTGATTTAAAAAATATTATTTAATAAACAATATAAAATACTCATTGCTGTTTTACCTTTATTTGCTTGTTTCCTTGAGAAAACTACTATTTTTTTTTCCAGGGCCTCAAATTTGTCTGCACTTCAAAATGTATCCCATCTTGTCAAAATGCTCTCATTTATCCAGTTTTTCCCAAGTATAGTTGAATGCAAATCACACCTTTCCCTGCAGTGCTGAGCTTGGCAAAAAGTACATCCATTAACCTGGTGGCTAAGAATATTTGCAATTTCTTTTGTTTCTGTTGACAGCTTCTTATCAGTTTTTTCTGTCAGAGATTCTTTGCACAGTACCCTTTGTTCTCAGTTTTGATTCCTCCTTTAAATTCTGGTATTATTGCTTTTCTGACAGCTAATCTCCATTTCCCTTTAACTGCAAGTATCCATCCATTTGCTGTCAGAGAATTCTCCTCCACAGCTTGTTACACCTTCCCATTTAGCATCTTATAAAACACCAAAAACTGCATGACATTATTTTAACCCTTGCCTTCATCTATGCTTTGGATGACTTGTTTTACAAACTGGTTATGAAAAGCCGATGTGGATTTTTGGCTAACTCCCTGATATAGCAGCTCAGTTAGCACTGAGTGTGTACCTCGTGTAGCCTGCAAACTGAAGAGAGGAAGAAGCATAATCTCTTGGGATGCTGGGGGTGCTCACTAAACAGTCCAGCAAGTAAACACAGTCAGACAGTACCAGATTTTCACACTGCAGACATATTTTTCACCCTGCACAACATTGCAGGTGCCACAGGAGAGGTAAATTCTAAAATCATGAAAGAAGACAGAAGCATAACTGGGAATATGATTCGAATTTCTTGAACTTCTAGCTATCAGCAAGCATTTCTCCTACTCTTTTCCTCTGCTGAAACATCCAAAAGTATTCCTGTGCAGCAACCCAAGAAATAATGCAGACATTACATCTGCTGATGTTTTGCTCTGATAGAATACTGGGCACAGATGTAGAAATTATTCTTGAAGGGGTGAGACCACAACAACTATAATTGCCATTCAGTGTGAAACAAGTACATTGTTATAAATACTCTTTTAGTAGCATATCAGGCCATTTACTGACTCTCATTTTTCTGTGAGCCTCTTTGTGCTTGTTAAAATCACAGCACTGAGCTAAGCTTACTGTGCTTTTACCATCTGGAACTATACCAGGAAGGCTACTTTAGTGTAACCTGTCCTACCAAACATTTTAGGTTATATGCTGATTTTTTTAAAGCAAATGATGTCTGTCTTTCATCAACCATTTTATATCCTTCTACTTCTAACACTGCAGAAAAAAAAAGCTACTAACACTTTGTTGATATTTGATATCTCTCTTTGTTGATATATTCATCTATGCTAAGCTCATGTTGTTCATCTTTCTAGCAGAAATAATAAATGATTGATCACAGACTTCCAGTTAATTTTTTGGCCAATGATAAACAAAGAGTGATGTTTGCTTATTTTTAATACCACCATTTAATAATAACTTTCCTGTTTTAAAGATGCTTTTGTTATCTTGTATTTGAAACACTTATTTCATTACATACCTTTTAATGCAAGAATAAGTGTGGAATATTAACATTAACAAATACTTTGAGTTGAAGTTTCCACAGTAACTTCCATCCATTACTTTGTATGCTTATGTTCTCTAATTTATGCATTCTTAACATCCTCTTTCTGTTATTTTATAAACAACAAGTAAATAAAAGAAATTATCATCATTTCTATATTCAAGCACTCAAAAATGTGATGGGAAATCTGAGCACACACACATCTCTTTCGATAAACATAATTTCTCATTACATACTTAGTATGCAAAGCTAAACTATTGTGCTGAAAGCCAGATTAAGACAATGGTTTCTATTATTGCTGACACATTTTATTGCAACTCTAGGTTCTTAAAAGAGTAGAGAAAATTTCCTCTTATCAGCCTTCACCAGAAGTGAAGTGTTACTCTGTAGGGGACATGCCACACTTTCATGTTGTGGTTTTTTTTTTTTTGGTTTTTTTTCTGTTTTGTTTTGTTTTTTTCTTTGAGAAACAGAAGGGTAAAAAGACAAGAGGATGTGGTTAATTATGCAAGAAGAGGCATGGACAAGACTTCTTGGGACTTTCAGACTCCTTTGGCATCCAAGAAATGGCTAGCATGGTTTTATCTCACATGAGTTCCTCAGAAACACAACTGTTGTCTAGGTCCTGGTCAAAAGCAAACTTACGCATATAGGTAACAAGGACAGGTTGGATGGAGCTCTACAACCTGGCCTAGTGGGAGGTGTCCCTGCCCAAGGAAGGGGGTTTGGAACTAAATCTTTAAGGTCCTTTCCGACACAAACTATTCTATGATTCTATGACTCAAACTTTAATGGGATTACCCTAAATTTAAGAAGGTACACAAAACAGTTAAACACCAAGGCTTCTAGTGTGAAGGAGGAGCTATGTCAGCATGTGCTTATACATGTGCTTATATGGTGGGATTCTTATTCTAATTTTCTTGGTGTTCACACCATAAAAGCTCCTATGAAATTTCTAATATGTAATCAGCTAATACTGAATTGATTTATACAGTATTTAAGGAATGACAAAGATTCACCTGTTTCCTAAAACAAACTATAAATTTGAGTATCTTGAGATGCAGAAGAACTTTAAGGAATTTATAAGTTACATCCTCTAGTGATATAACAGTTGCTAAATAGTGTATCTTCCCTATTAGTCTAATGTGGTCATTAACAAGAGAAAAATTAAAGCAAAGCAAGAATGTAAGGAAAAGAGGGAAATGAGTGAGTAAGAAAAAAAATGGTCTTGCTAGAATATGTGGTGCTCATTTCTGTGCCCACATAATTGAAAGGGATAAGAAATAAAAAACAGAAAGAAGAAAAAAGAGAGGGTAATAATCAGCCATTCTGTGTTTATTTTCTGATTTTGCAAATTAAAGTCTTTTCAATTAAAGTCTTTTTTTTTCTCAGAAAAAAAATAAAAAATCTAGATAGAAGATATCTGAAGGAAATATGGAAATTTCTAAACAGACAAGTTACCGGCATTACAGGACAATCAGTTTCTGAAAATGCATGATAATCTTGTGCCAGGCCCATGAGAAGTTTAAAACAATAAATGTGATATCTCCTATGTACTTAGCCCACTGTATCAGATCTGTTCTAGTAAATATCTGGGACTTCTATAAACTCTGGAGGACAAAAAACCTCTCAAACACCATTCATATCCTTTTCTGTTCTGTTGAGAGTTATTTTGTACTTGCTTCAGAGGAAAAGTTGCTATGGTGGCAAATTACATTATTATTAATCTAAAAATTGTAGACTAGAATGACAGAAGTCTCACCAACTTTTTAGGTATGTTCAAACCTATTTACTAACTCTTCATTAGCACAGCTCTGAAAAACCAGCTCAAACAGTCTGTCTTGTCTTTTTGGATTTTCATGAATACATTACATTCTAAGGTATTATTCTGCATCTTTTTAACTCAGCTTATAAAGCTTTCACCTATTGCAGTGGCATGCTTTGTGAACATCTCCATGATAACCAGAGCAGAAGAGGTCTATTTCAGAGGTACTTAAGTGACTTTTGCGCCTCAGTGAAAATTTAATTTTCAAAATAATTTTAAAGAGTAGGACAAAAAAAGGGATTCCTGAACAATTTGAAGCACACAGAGTTCATTCATTAAACCAGAATTGTTCTCAAAAGCAATCATCCAGAAAAGGAAAAAAGATTTAATTTTCAAAAAGTTATAACAATGGTCAGCAGCATTAATTTGTCATGCTTTATGGTCCCACCCATTTCCAAGGATTATACTGAAAACTAATTTTTGTCTTTCATAGTACAATAATTATAAGGAGCACATTTTATCATTGCTTTGGTATAAAAGGCTCCCCTCTTCAAATGGAGCTGACATTCCAATACCTTGTGTATTTCTTTAATGACAACATTCCATTAGTGTAAATAAAGCAATACAACACAAAGGGGGAAAAAGTTAATTACACAATGACTTATGTTTCTGATTCTAGCCTTCTTCATTTCCACCAAGGTACACTTGAACAGCCAGTTGTTCATTTTAATAAACTGTTTGAATTCAAAAGACTGGGTCTAACGTATCTGAATTGTTGCTTACATTTCTCTTGAAAAATAACAGTAATAGATTTATTTTAATGGCATAATCAAGATCTGCAACACAAAAAGAATTCTGCTTCATACTTTTTTTGAATTGCATGGTTCATATACAGCCCAATCTCATTTAGTCAAAAGGATATTAATTTTGCAGAGGGGTATACATATGAGTTCATGAGTACAGAGGTATCAGACGCCACTTTCAGTCAAGTGATGATGAGGGCAATCCAGTACAAAACTTTCTATTAAAAACTTCCTATACCTTCTTGGACAGTTTTCAGAAAAATTAATATCTCTTCATTAAGGATGTACTTCAGAGCAGGTGCATTATCAGGAGGGAAGGATGTTTCAAATTCAGAGTATGAGAGGTATAGTGACACATGCAGCTGTGTGCCATTGATGAAGAAAGGCAAAAGAACAATGTCCAAATAAAGAACATCCTTTAGGTGAAGGGAAAATGCAAAATTTTACATTAATCTTATAAATTACTTCTGTCAGGAAGTTTGGTTCGGAAAAAGAATGTTAGTTGGTAGTTATAAATTGCTGGGTTTATACCTGCTTTCAATAAACTGATAAAAAATTTATTTGAAAATACTATAAAGCAGGAGAACTTTAAAAAGAAAGTTAAAAAGCTTATTTAATGCAAATGAAATTAAATCATATTTTCTCAACAGAAATATTGTGGCTGTTTATGGTATGACAAGGGGTTCATTCCTCAACCCTAAATATTTTTTCAGAATATTTTTGAACAAAAGTTTTTGAAAGGGCTCAATGTTTTGAGAAGCATCTCTGGCACAAATCATTGAAGAAAAAGGGCTTGTCAAAACAGAAAAGATGGACATTTCCAAAATGATCCATACATCTGGCAAACAGCAAATGTTAAATTTCACAGAAAGCAGTTGATATTACTTTGATCTTTTTCAGTTCCAGAACATCATTATTTGCATGAAAAGAAAGCAGAGAGAAAAATATTATTGCATTTTTCATTTGCCTCTTCAGAAATTGGGCAGGGAGGAGAAATAATTTTCCCTGCCACTTTGAGAAGCTATTGCCATTTTTGCATAATACCAGTCATTATCTCCCAGTCCAGTGGTCAAATGAGCTCTGTTGATACGTATGAGCTTCTTGTTTTTAAGTATAAAGCCCTTTCTAAAAATATTTAATAGAACTCTTAAAAAGATTTATTGCATGCAAAGCATAATATTTACAGGCAAATTATTTACTTTTAGACCTGCTAGCTTCTATCTATATCTGAAAAAGTATTTTTGAGCATATTTTCTTTCTCTGTTACCTAATTAGAAGTGTATGGAAAAAAATAAACTATGATGTAATCATAAATAGGCACATTTTAATCTTGTACATATGGCCTTATATATGTTCCCCCCTTTACCATAATGTAAAAAGTTAATTAAAAACTCTAATAATCTAATACAAATACTGAAAACAAACAGTGGAAAATGCCTGATTATGTATCATATAATGCATGTATGAATGATAGTGCCATCTGAGAAAGAAGACCTTTACAGTTTTTCACAGGTGCTATTATTTCTCTGTCCTCAGTGATACTCAACGTTGTTGCAACTCAGACTTGAAATTATCTATATACTTAACTAATCCACTGAATGGTTTTCATACTATATACTTGGTTGACTTTACTTGTACTTTTCCTTATCTCATGGCACACAGAAAGAGGCAGAACCACGAAACAGAGCAACTTGCTATGCTTGCCCACACCTTGTTTTGAGGAAGCATTTGTAAAGAGCTTATAGAAGTTTAATGATGCCTTAATCTCTAAAAGTTCAAACAATACGGATTGATATTGTGTCAACAGGTTGTATACAACCAGAAGTATTCTTGTAAAAGTACAATCAGAATGTCATTACAAAACATGAGATAAATTTAATACGCATTAGTGCTCTTTCAGTATAAAATTACTCATGGTTTTTTTTGTAGTCATCTCACTCCTCTATGTGGATATGGTAAAGCCAGCCACATGATAATTTAATCTGTAAAGAGATTTCAACATAGCACAAAATATAATCCTACAAAAAGACCCAAATTTCACACCTGCATGTGACTTTGGCATTTAGCCTGTGTTTCTTAGCCCAGGAGAAACACTGCTACACTGGTTACTGTTGTTCAAATTACTCATTCCTAATTGTTACCCATTAGGCCTTTTAGAATTTCAGGAATGTTTGCCCAACATAAAGCAGCAACAACATACTGGATGTCTGTTTAACACCAGCACATTTCTGAAAGACTGGTGCAGGAATGCGTAGGACGTCAATATGCTGTAGAGTGTCATTTGCTCTTTTGTTTTGCATTGCTCTTTGTCTGCTGTCAGCTTCCTCAAAAATACTGAGACACTGATGCTTTCAGTCTATGGACGGTCACAGGTCTATCAAAGTGTTACCTTTCAAAGCTGCAACATCTGGCATGCAACACAGGAAACACCACCTGCAGCTCTGCCAGAGCATACCCATGAGGACAACAGGGACAGAGTTTTCTCATTCAGCCTAAATGTTCACTCTGGGTTTTTTTAAAAACCAGAGTTTTTATGTTCAGAGTTCATATGTTATCTACTGTACATGTGGGAGATAAGTCTGCATTTTTTGTTTCAAAGTACAGTTCAGCTTAACCTTAGTTCTTAACATGAAGAACAGTTTTGAGGCATTCCTTAACAAGAGCATGAGCTAAATCTGTAAACTGCAATGCTGGGATTTCAAGAAATGCAGACCCAGAGCAGAGTACCCAAATAAATGTTGCGGACAACACTTACATATAAAGCTTTTATCACTGTACTCAGGGAAGACAGACATATTCAGACTAAGGAAAAAAATTGCAATCTCAACTGAAAAAAAGAAGAAATAATAAAATCAGGTTTCATTCTTGAAACAAGAGCCCTCAGGGAATTTATCATAATGCTTCTAATCTTTTGCCCTGTTTCATAGCACAAAAACATAAAAGAAGAAATTATGTTCTTAAGCTACTGAACCAATGAAATGAGAAGACATGAAGAAAGAGCATTGACAAATTATTTTGGCAGCAAGCTAACCCCTTCAGAACTCTCTTTTGTGCTGCCCTGAGTGTAGAGAGAAAATTCGTTCATTTGTTGTGAGATTTTAGTCTGTGTATTCTACAGTTTTATGCATACTTGGGAGGCCCCCAGGGGAAAGCTTTCTGCAAATTCAGAAAGCATTTCTAATTAATTAAAAAAGCTTTTGTTTCTATGTTCTTATTGAATTTTGTGGCATTTTCATGCTAAGGCTTCTTGAATTATATACAGAAACCATTAATCAGAAGAAACTGATGAGGATTTTCAACATTCCAAATTTGGGCACTGTCATCTCCCTTTAGACAGCCAAACAGCTAGACTAATTTTAAAAAATGCTGAGCATCAAGAAGTTTCAAATTACTTCCAAAGAACTGCCTTTCTAAAGTTCTACCTAAACCTGCAATCTTTTGTTCACAGCTGCAGATGCTGAGGAAAGCAGAAGTGAAGCACAGCCCAAGCATACAGGTATGTCCTCCTGAGTGTCCTCAAGGTGTTCAGCATTTCCAGCTCAACTGTATTTGCACTTCAGGAAGCACTTCTGGAAAAGTGAAGTGAACTCCTGTTTTACCGAGTCCAAGAGGGATGAGAGAATGGAACTTTAGGGAGAAGACTGTTTCAAGCATATTCCTATATGCAATCTCCTCTAACACCATATGTGTACCCTCTCTCATATTTTTTTTCTTTTCAGCTTTCTCAAAGATTTCATTTCCATTTACAAGCATTGTACTAAGTATTTTCTCTACATTTACTAAACTGATTGAAGGACACATCTTTTTGAATGCCTCCATAACGTTACAGCCTTGGCTAACCTATGAAACAACATAAGCAATGAAAGTCCCATCAAATTATGTTACATTACATAAAATAACAATGAAAGTTACATTACATAAAATAACACCAAAGATGCATAGTCCAGAGACCTAAGTGTAAACATATTTTGACAAAAATAATGAAACTATCTGAGCAATAACTAATAATAAATCTTAAAGAAAAGAATGAACAGAACATTACAGAAATATGTGAGTACAGCCATGCCTACGATAAAATGGCCACCCAAGATATTGACAACAGAAATGCAATTATCTAAGATGACAGAATATTCTAAGCCAAGAGAATTATGAGACAAAACTGATGGACAAGTAGAGAGGATTCATACTTCATGTTTTCACTCACGTAACTTCATAAACAGTAAGTGTTGCAGGAAAAATGTAATAAAAGAGGGAAGCAGCAGGTTGTTTTTCAATCTATAGTTTCATTACTAAATTATTTATCTTTCACTCCCCTTCACTCCCTACTCCAGAATGATCTGGTATCTTCAATGGCAAAGAGGATATAAAATGCTAAAATTAAAAATATTTGCAGCTTTCTGGAGCTTTCTGTGACTACATGCACTTTGGTTTACTGTAATGAAAATATAAACTGTGTAATACAACAGGAATTAATTTATTATGAACAATAATGTGGGTCCAGAAACAAAAACACACCTTTGTAGTTCCACTTTATGATTTAGATTCCCCATGGCTTGAAACACATTCATCAATCTCATGGGTATTTTTACAATGCTGTAAAGACTAAAAATACAATTTAGAATTAAGACTGATGAGTACTGGGTATGTATTAATGAACATAAGGAAGGGGTTTTAAAGATGTACTACTGTGGCACATGTGTAACACTTAGTGTAGAAAAAGCCCTCTGGATTCATTTCAGTAAGCTGTTTCCTGTGCTAACTAGTTTGTTTTCTAAAAGAACATAATGAGTCTAAATGAATCCCACAGAAGATGTTTCAGCCATGGAAAAATAAGTCCCATTTCAGAGGTGCAGTATAATACAATCATATCGTGACAGCTGTAGGAAGTTCAAACAAGAGAAGATTGTTTTGTGTCTCACACCAGCCTCCATCCAACAGTACTATTTCTATCCCAAAATTGTGAGCTCTCAAGATAATATATTATATCCCAGCCCAGATGAACAAACATGGGAAATGTTTTCACCTTTTTAAGAAACAAGTTTGATCCCTAGCCTGAAATATTTATGCTTGTCACTTGATCAAAAATTCATGATAGCTGGTTTTGTTATTTTAAACTCCTGAACTGGTCTTCTCAGTTTAATTATATATTCATAAAAGTATACTATTATAAAGATGCCAGAAGAGCTTGGTTCATACACATAGTAAACAATTTATTTTTATTTAGTAGATTAAAGAATTTTATCTGGTTACTGAAACAGCTTATTCAAAACGTAAAATTCCAGTTCTAGAAGTGACACCATAGTGCTTTGTTAAAATGGTAATATTTCATGCTTGCTGATGTCACTTTCATGAAACACCCTGTGTCCAACATCATAATGTTTTCTTGCAAGGTCATGCAGTGATATGCATGTGAGGTCATGGTTGCTGAGTTTCATACAAGATGAAATCCACCGATGGGATAACAATATTCAGAAATAATACCATTTTTATGAGACACCTGAATGTTATACCAGAATGAAATGTATTTCTTCCAGCAAGATTTTGTTTTTCTGGGAACCTATGGATGAACAACATGTGCAATAAAAACTCTAAAAAGGGACTTTTTCTACAGACTGCAACTGTTTTCCATTACAATATTTCAGAAACAAACCACTCCCACTGTACCTACACTAGAAATACATCTGACTATAGGAAATACCTTAGCATGGCAATCACATCTGGAGAGCTGAAATGTGAACTACTTTCACTCAAGTTAGAACTGATTAAGTACCTCAGCCTTCATAGAAGAGAGTGACCAAAATTCCAGACATTCATTTTGAATCAAAATAAAGGCATGTCACTAGGAGATATTTCACATTGAGTTCTTAGAGAATTTTTTTTTCTTCAGGTGCATTATATTTGTTAAAATACAGACTTTTTTTTCATGAACTGTTTTTCAAAAACTATACTCTTTAATAGCTTTGGTTTTATTAAAAAATTGCACTACCAAAAAATTCTCCATTGCTCTGTAGCTAGGAACACACATGCATAATTCTTTTTTTTGACTTTTAAACTAAAACAAATCTGGCAACATAGAACAAATACGTGGTCTGTGCTTCTAGTTCTGTTCTGTATTATTCTACTATATTTTGGTTTTATCTGACATTTAGAGGATTTCAGTCACAATGGAAGACAGAAGATACAAGTTGTTTTTCCTTTTCAAATAAACCTACCAATCCTGAAGTCTTAAAATACACTGCGAAAGAAGATGCAAGTTACACATAATGTAAGGCAGGGGTGTATCAGCCTCAATTAAAAATTAAGGAAGCTGAGAGGAGATACCTTAAGAGACTTTCTCAAGGTCACACAAAGTCAGGAAGAGCCTGCCAGTAGATCATCCCAACCCAGAAAAATAGACAATATACAGACTTACATACATATCCATATATCTGTGCATGTTTTCAAAATATCTTATATTTCCTTTAATTCCAGAATAATTCCATATTTTCAGCTGTAATGCTAAAGACAAATAATCAGTTTTCAGGCTGATGAACAAATTGGTTTGAATGCTGAATTCATTAGGGACTCAGAAGAAGCTCATAAACCACCCTACAGAGGCAGTCTGACACTAAAATTTGCAGGCTGATGCAATGCATAGCATGCTCCACATGTATTGATGCTGACACAGGAGGAACATTATGCCTAGAACACCATCTTCCATACAATTAATTAATCAGAGATGGTATCTTTAAGTTTCCTTCATTTATTTCTGACATTTGACAGCTTTGGAGAAAGGTGCCATGAGAAATTTCTAAGTAATTTATTTACATTTTACAAACAACATGTGCAAGTAACAAAGATAGTTTCTTAAATGTAGGCCATAATAAAAGGCAAAGTTAATTACTGATTAATAGAAAAGCATATTGTTTAGAGACAAGGTATGATTGAGGTCATACATTGCAATGATTAATGACTCTTTTCCAGAAAACCTTCACTGAAAAAGTACTTGAAAATTATGTTCCTCTAAGAATTAATTAATCTAAAAGCTTTAAGAAAACATAAAAGCACAATAATCAGAAAATTGAGTAAGCAGTTTGCTCTAATTTGTAAAAAGAAAATTTGTATAATTGATTAGTCTGAGAGCAATTACAGAGCTGGCAAAGCCTTCAAAAAACCAACTTAAGAACAGCATACTAGTAATTGGTTTTTATTCATCTTCCAGTACATTTATTTGCAAAAAAAAAAATAGCCAGAATTGCTGTTCCATTTTTTTGGTATATGAAGGAAACAATACTATGTGGAAAAATGTGTTCTGAACACACCCCACTATCAGCCTGCTGTCTGTGACTAATGGCAAAAGAGAACTTCAATCACATCAGTCAAACAGACTTACGTTCAGCTTGGTTTATAGGCCATGTGAAAAAGACCTCAGACAATGTTCTGCATCACTCTTTTTAATGCTTCAGAAATCATCCTCCTGTTTGTGATCTTCAGAAGTGTCATGTGAGGGAGTTTGTGATATTTTTTTCTTCCAGAAGTTGCTGTGATGGCCAAAAGTCACCATAGTACTTCTGAGGAGCAAGCCTGATAAATCATCTGCAACTAAATTTGCAACATCACTGTCTTCTACATGTGGGAGACTGGAAAGAAAATTTACCTGTAATGGTACATAAAATACTTCATGGGCCACATCTGGCTTACAGCATCTCAGATGTGAATTTACACCAGAGTAGAGGGCTGGAAGCTGCTAAGAAGAAATGATCATTACACATACCCATGGTGGGTAAGAAAAGAAGAGGGCTGCACCAAGTCTGTCTGCGATGAAATTAATTTTCTTCATAGGAGTCCTAGTGGTACAATGTTTTTTGTATGTGGCTAAAACAGAGTGGGTAACACTGAAGTTCTGGCTATTGAGAAGCATTTTTTGCACAACTCAAAACTTTTTCAGTTCCTTAGTCTCTGCCAGCAAGTAGGCTTGGGGTGGGCAAGCATTTGGGAGGGAACACAGCTGGTGCAGCTGGCTCAAACTGGCCAAAAGAGAGCTCATGCCATATATCCTCATGTCCAATAGTAAAAATTGGGGGGTTCTTCCAAAGTAGCTGTTACTCAGAGATTGGCTGTTGGCCAAACCCAAAACACACAACTGCAAACAAATATCAAAAAACCCCAGCAGAAAGGCACCAAAACACCCCCAGAAAACTATATTCTTCCTTCTACTGTACTGATTATCAATGTGGAACACTTGCTATGGGGAAAATATTTCTCTATATTTAAGACCAAGATATTCATAAATATTGTCAAGAAAAACTCGACTTAAATTTGAGACCGTTTTACTTAGATAACCAGTTTTAGTTAGTATAGCAGCTGATCACTAGGTACAAACTTTGCTGCATACAAAAATAAATGCTATGAAAATATTGCATTAATTTAAAACATAACACACATGAACACATGTATATGTATCAAATACAAAACATACATATATACGCAACTTAGAAATGTTTGTGTACACACAAAACAGATTTTGTAAGACTAGGTTCTTTGCTGCTGTTTATATAATTGGGTGTGGTGAAATGACTATTTTTAGTTAAACAGAAGTAATAGTGTCATTACAATTGAAATGATACAGTAAATTTAAGAATTAGTCATTAAACAAAATTTAAAAGTCATGTAATTCTTAACAGTAGAGTGGCTGGTGTCAAACTATCTGCAAATGCTGCAAGCCTCAGCCAGGGAATGCGTGCTTTTAACTGGAAACTGCTATAAGGAATCAACTTGTTCATGAAGACATAGTGATTATATGTCTGTTGGGGTTTTTTTAAACTGTGATAGCCCAAAATACAACTTATTTGTGAACTTACAAACTGACAGTGAGGACAGTTTTACTCTACACAATAATTTCTAGTTTTCACCTCTTGTTGTCCTGCACCAGGTTATTAACATTACATTTTACTTCTGAAAGTCAAAATCCCATGACTCAGAGGTATGTTTCCACCTTCCCTCTCCTTGTTTGCACAAATAGGTATCTTATGCCAAAGTGTAGACTCCACACAGGTCAGATTCAAAAGTAAATTTGGAGAAAAAACACCCAAACTTATATTCACTTTAACAACCTTTGGGACAGACTACAGTTTTGATTAGCAATTGGAATGCAGGTTTCAAGATACAGTTGATTTTTCTCTCCAACCAACATTCAAATGATTTTGGTGTGTCAAATCAGATTAAATAGCCCATAAGAGTCATTGATAGACCACATTCATAACTTAGCAGATATATTAGTAGGTATTTTGAATAGCATTATCACACGAAAAAGAGCTAGAATATATATATATCTTATATATATACAGACACGCAAGTGTCCAGGGGCTGAGAGATATATATCTACACTCACACATATTTTTACATACATACATACATAATGTGTGAACATTATAACAAAATATCAATTACCTCATTAATGTTTTACTGTTGCATTTGCACAGTTCAACATTACTAATGGTAAAATCCGTCTGAAGCAGTTGGTCCCTATGTTCCATAATTAATTTTCTTCTTTACTTCTGCCTTAGAATTCTGCTTTCCTGGATTTTAGAGTTACACATATCAAGTGAATTTCCAATGCTGTTAAACATTACTTTATTTTTATGGACACATCTTTGGGGAAAAAAAAAAACAAAAAAAACAAAAAAAAAACACCTATCTAAAACCAACTGCTTGTTGCTTTGCCGTTATCCAGAATAAAGTATCAATATACATTTAACTTTTCCAAAACTTTAGGTTAATCCTACTGCCTGGGTTTTGTCCCATGACAGCATTGCAGTCACCCAAATTCAGACTACATGTCACCCAACATGCTTAGAACTGCTGCATGATTCAGTTGTAAACAAACAAAAAACAAAAAAAAGGATACTTGTAAGTAACTTTGTAAGTCATATTCTATTCTCAGATGCACCTGATCCTGCCATTAAGAACACAAGATCAGAACACACTGATGATGTCAACAGTTCCCTTTTGGGGGTTGGCATTGTTTTCTGGCGTTTTTTTCATCCAGTGACAAGAAATCTGTAAAGCATTGCCTTAAGGACAACCTTACAGATTCCATCCTTTAAGGAATCAATGTCAATTTTCCTTCAGCTGGCTGACCTAAATTTGAGGCCCATATTTCCCCTCGCTTATCCTTTATCAGTGTCATAAATAAATCACTGCAATGTTCAAACTTTTCAACCTGATAAAATACAGTTTCCTTATATGACCTTTCTCATACAGCATGTTATCAGATTCTGATATATATTTTCTCATGATTTCACAATTTCTCGGTCATTTATTTTAACATCTAATTCTTATCAGTTACTTCCCTCTGCAGCTTCATGAGCAATTAATTAAAAGCTCAAGTTACTGCTTTTCTAGATTATTTCCTACATCATTCAATATCCTACCGAATGGTTCACTCAGAATTGTCTCCAGAAGCACTGGGTGTTCCCATATGAAAAACACCTGAATAATAAAAAATTCAGGATTTTTCAGACAAGTTTTCTCCTAGAAACTACAATTAGCATTTATTAGGGCTTGTGGAAAGTTGAAAAATTCAGGAAAAATGTCTTTTCTTCCTCTTTTTTGCTTAGATACAGGAACTTAGCTCATAGGACCAATGGTAAGGTGAGTAAACAGATCTTATTCAGTACCCTCTACTACAGGCATAAATATATGACTAGTATTTAAAAATTACCATTCTGTGTACTCCTTTCATTTTGCAACAAAATCATCAATGCTAAAAAACAAACAAAACCCCTAAAATATATAGTTCCCCTAAGAAATACAGGCACTCCTAGAATTTTAACTTTTCCATAGCAGAGTTTTACTAGGAAATATTTTCTACACAAGGCAACCCTAATTTAAGAACTTAATTTTGTCAGCCAACATTTTAAATCAACAGTAGGCAAGAGAGCGAGAGGAAAGGCAGTCTGAGAAGAAAACTGCTGCTAGAATAACTGTGCAAAATCATACCTGAGTGAAGGACACAGTGTGGAGGAAATTTAGGCTGGTAGCTCAGAATTAAGGAAAATGGGGGAGAGAGATAATTTATTCATCTTTTTATAGAACTGTTATTACGAGCATAGGGCAAATGCTGTAAGTCAACACAATTACACACAATACATTTGACTCTGTAACAGAAAAGAAATCATGGCAAAGCCTGAAGATGTTGAATAATAATCTGGATAATTTACTCATTGACATCTCATTTATGATTAATTAAATAAAAATTCTGTAGCAGCACCAACTTTTAAGTTCACCACAATTCAGTTCACTGGGGTTGAAGAGACATGCTGTGATCTGGCTAAGCTTTGATTATTATTGTTGTACTGGTTCCAAACTGGTTTTTAGAACAGCAAAATTGAAAGAAAATATTAAATGAGCTTACCTGTGAACTCAAAGCTATATTTTGCTTAGAACATTGGGCAATCACAAGATCAGTTCTATGTCATATACACTGCAACTCTTCCCACCTTGCTGCAGATGACTTGCTGACAACTTGTGGTAACATGCACAATACACATATTAGCTCTTCCATCATTAAGGTTTCTAAGTCTTTCAAAAGAAGATAATGAAATCACACTTCTTTCATACTTAATTTACTGACCCAGTGAAAATACCTAACATTACTACAATTTGTGCCATATTTTGTCAGAATTCTTTTAAAGAATATCCGTTTTTTTGTTAATTTGGATTAGTGGACCTTTCAGTGCATTTAGTCACAATGGATTTTAGAAACTGAGAGAAACTCATGGAAAAACAAAAAAGGCAAAACAAAAAACCTCACGACAGCCACTATTTGAGATCAGTTGTCATATAATCTTTGTCAATTCTGAACAACAAATTAGGATTAGATATATGAAAAATATTTTTATATCAAACCAGATATAATAAGATATAGTCTTCATCCATTTGTAACACTCCATAAATATTAGAGCATGTATTTTCAGTCTCCTAACAAATACATGCTTCTATAATTGTACAGATAAGAAAACCAGTTAGATATGGTTTACAAACAAGACTTTTTCATCAGGAGTTTTGTGACAGAATGTGAAGAACTTAAAACTGCAGAATTATAGCTGCTTAACTGTAAAACGATTCATCTGTCTGCTTTTGTTCTGAAGAGCCATTCTAAATACTGCATTTGACTGTGCATTTCTGTATGCCAGAATGTACTAAACAAATTCTATCAGGTTTCCATAGATGAAAGAGATTGAGATGAAACAGCTTCTCACACACAATCTGGTCTCTTTGATTACATTTACAGACCCTCCAGTCATTCCACAACCCCACCAGTCCTTTACTATGGCTTTCAAGCTGTGACAATTTAGATAAGTGAAACATTAAATAGCTCATTATAAGTCCACTTCTGCACCAGAGGAATTGATGGCAGCATTGCCAGAGACTTCAATGGGAGTTGGATTACAGTGTGAAACACATCACGTACACATTCATCAGAAACATTTAAAATTCAGAGACTTTCAAAACTTCTTCAAATCAGTTATACTGAACCAATCTTACTACAAATCAGGAAGACATGGCAGGGCAGTTTTTAGAGTACTACAAAAAGCTATTGAAATGAAGCTATACTTGTTTTGCCATTTTCATCCAAATCTCTTGCTATGGATTCTGTGACAAGGTATCATCAGGAAGTGAAAAACTGTTTCCAATAAATTTAACAGAATAAAAAGAGCAGGGACAGAAAACTTTCAAAATTTTCTTCCAAGACAGACAAAATATTTATCTGCCAGAAACTGATCTACAGTGAAGAAGCTACCAGGTTCTTAATTCAAGCTTCCAGCTTATAAGAAATCACACAAGCAAGCAGCTTTGGTAATTTAGTGTAAAAGACAGTAGTCCAATGTAGTCAGAATGAGACATATTCCAAGTGGGTGTGCATTTCCTTCTCTCTTACATCAAACAAAAGAGGCAAAGCCTAACCAGCCTATGATACAATAGGCAGAGAGATTCTAAAAAAACCAGAACAATTCTTCCAGAAAGAGGCTTTATACCTCTGTATTATTCACAACAGCTCTTCTACCTGCCCAGCAGTTTGTTACTATATATGAGAAAGGCCTTAATTCCAGATACCTTTCATTATGCACTAACACTACCATCCTGCATAGATAAGGAACTTATTTGTTACTTTTTAAGAGGAGGTAGTGTTGCATGGCAAAATTGCGTCATTGCCAAATATCAAAAAAAAGCCCCTATAAAGCTCAGAAAAAGTAGGAAAAGTTTGTGATCAATGAATTGTCATAATTTTCAATAGTTTATTTTCAACTCTATTCAAGACAAGGAAACTGACTTGAATTCCTGAAATATTTGAGGAAGAGAAGATGTATGGAAGTTCCCGCCATATCTGCCAACTTCTACATGAGCTTTTATATTAACTGAGCTGGAATCAATTCATTAAAACCACAATATAACAGCTTAGACAAGGGAACCAGGAAAGTAAGCAGTGGAAGAAATAGTTTCAAGAGGAAAAAAAAAGGCATGGACTTTTTTTCATTTGACCTGGAACTGTGTAAGGAAATGGCTAATATTAGAGTACCTTGTGAGGCATTGTGGTCTTATGTTCAAATAAAAGAGAATATTACCTATTCTAGTGTTTTGTAAAGTATCTGATAGGTATTCAAAAGTTTCACTTAATTTTTTTGGTTGACAGAAATATTCAGAGATAAGTCTCAAGTATCATTTTTAAGTCTTGTCAAGCAATTTGGCCAATCTTGTAAAAGATCACTTTTTTAGAGCCCATAGTTTTACCAGCTACATCTCAGCCCCAGTGCTTGAACACATACCCTGACCACAGGCCAGCTGCATGCCAGAATAAGAGATACACTTTAGTTTCCTACAGCAGAAAATCCAGACATGTGAAAGAGCAGCACGTTTCTGTGCACCTCCCTGCAGTCCTCCCTCTCCAGGTTTACCGGGGAATGAGAACTGGGAATTACTGTACCCGTCCTTAAGTGTAGACACAGCCATTTTCCTCAAACTCTCTAAATCGAAGTCAGAGATACCAGCACTGGCACAAACTACATTTAGAACGGTTCAAAACTGAATCACAGATGTGATGAATGACTACTACATAGCGCATGTTTAAGCTTCTACTTCAATTTTAGACAAAATTTCCAAAACTTGTTATATTAGAGGACGTACATTTTGGAAAAACTGTAGAAGACATCTGGCCTTGAAATGCTGAATATGTTTTGCTAATATAGTTTGAAGCCTCATTTTTAAATTAACTTAATTCAACCAACACTTTCAGTAAAGCAAGTGCCACAACATCTTCTTTCTTAAAGATCATCATGCAGCAGCAGCATACATCACTGGAAGGATGAAAGTATACTGCTAAGCATTATACCTCCTGAAACACTTTTGGTCAGTAAAATTGCCAAATCACAGCAACAGACCAAAAAAAGAAAAAAAAAGTTTACAGTTACATATTTGTGTGTGCACATGCATGGAGACAAAATCCCCACTGAATCCGTTTAGAGGAAAGCGTTATGCTACATTCAGACGTCAATTTACCACTTTCCAAGGCTAAAGATTTCTTGGTCATCATTTTCAAATAATCACTAAGGACTTAAAAATTCTGAACAGCCCTGGTGGTATTTGAACTACTCTATGTATTAAAACTGCAGTTAACTCTAAATTGTGTAAGTGACAGAAAAACAAAACGTTCATTTAATGTTCAATCTGACTTTCTGTCATATTTTCTCAACAACAAAACTCTGAGGCTGATTGAGTTGTTACAGTCATTTCAAGGTGATGCAAGCTCACTAACCTGCTCTGATGACAATGGAGGCTGATGCAGGCACGTTGGGCTAGAAAAGATGAGGCATTTTTGCAGGAATACCATATTGCTGTTGTGGAATCACCATATTACAACAAGCACGTGAAGAAAACACAATTAAGAAAGAAGTTTTTATTTGTGCCCAAAACAAAATACAATAATTAGTCTTTTTTGGCTCTGTCTAATAGAGCAACACCATTTGGCATACTGCTGTAAATGGCAATGAGCAATGTCTATAGCAATTTATTCTTCCTGAAGTCTCCAAAATACACTCAAAGCTTGACAGATAAGATGATGATGATAATACACCATTTATCAAATTGAAATGCAGTCACCTATGGGGTGAGCTGTGATATTAATATTTTCTTCTCTGTGTTCATTGTACCCCTTAGAGAGTAGCATTATCTGATTGGACTGCAGCTACAAAATTGCTTCAAGATCCCTTCCAACAACTGGGAGAATTTCTTCTGATTTATGGGGCTAAAACAAAAGTATTCATGCTGCTCTGAATCTGAGTGTCTGCACTAGAGATACAGATTTTTCAGCATAGCCTGATACTATATCAGGAATGTAACTTGTCAGGAAGACAAGGTCCTATTGCTCTATTACAATGCTAACACTGAGACAGGTGCTGACCAGCCTCATCAGATCTCATGTAAGCTTTTTTAACCTTGCTAGATTGATTTCTAAATTTAATTGTATTTTCAAAATAAGATAATGCTCTCTTGTCTTACAGACCCTACCCAGGTTTTCTTTGCCTGCCTTTTTTTTTTAATAAATTCATGCCCATTGCAAGCAGATATTTTACCATCTTGTGAGGTTTAAGCAAGTTCTGTATGGAAAGGGGATAAAAAGTTTTATTGCTCGATTTCTTAATATTAAAAAGAAAAAATATTTCTTCTACAAGTACACAGCATAAAGCATTACTTCAAGCGTATTAGTTAACTAAAAGAAATGTATCTCACCACATAGAAGGCCTAATAGCCAAGGGGACTTTACATTATATATATATATACACGAAGAAGAGTAAAAGAGTAAATCTTGATAATAATACTTTTTCCATCACAAAAATTAAGCTCATCTTTTTGAAGCATTGATATTACCAATATGTTATCATCTCCTTATTTACTCTATTAAGAAACTGGAATGTTGATACCACTTAAAATGTTGTACCCTTAAAAAATATATACAATTGAAAGAACAAAATGATTCATTAATTCCTGAAAATCCAAATTTTAAACCAAGGAAACTAATGGAACAAGTCACTGTTTCTTCTAAATAATATTTCAGCAGGAAGAAACATTATTATTTCTATTTGCATCCCTTTAGTTTAGAAACAGAAATTTAAAATAATCCAATAATATTTATGTCCAGAGTTTTCTCTGATAGAAGACCTCAGTGCTGTAGAACACATCAGCTAGCAACATTTCACTGAACCCTCTGTGCACTTTGCTCATTGTAACTCATGACCACTCACCCCTACGCTGACACTCAGACATGAGCAAAAAAATGATGTGGAGGAGAACATCACCATTTTCTCTGAGTAAACATCACTCGTCATATCCCAAGAGTTCCATTAATAAGTCAAGTTTTAAATAATTCAACTACAAGGTTGAGAATTAGACAGACTTTTTTTATTGCCTTAGTACTTACTTTTACTTTTCCACTTTTAGTGGAAAAGAAGAGATACTGGCACAAGTGCAATGGAGCCACGTAACAGATGTGTCTCCCAGGTGCAGTCAGAGTTAGTGCTAAATGCTGTCCAGAATGGCTGAAATACCACACTCCTTCCCGTAAAGGGCACAAGCCTTCACCTCCTTTTCCTCCACCAACGAAATCTTGCTGAGTTACTTAAACCAACATGCAATTACTTATGTTCTTGTTAAGCACAAAACACTAATATTTTGCCTATTTTAATGCTATCTATTGCAATTTTCCACAAACTAATATGCCAATACAAGCAAGATATGCTGTGCATACTGACACAATTCTGCATATCAAATAACTAGTGAAATAAAAAACAACTCATCTCTCTCCTCAGATGTGCTATTCATTGCCCTTAACTATGTAATTGCCAAGTTAAAGTCCAGATTTTATCTGGGTCAGATTCACTTGATCTAAAAATAAAACTTTGTTCCCTGAAAGCATTCCAACTAGAGCAGGCATTCCCTTAAGCCCATAAAATAAAAATAATATCAGCATCAGAGATACTAAAATATGAACATAGAAATGGAACACTGAAAGGATTTGGGTTGCTTGAATTTGGATTATAAATTCTACAAATGTAGTTCCAACTGCTTACTTTACAGCAATATTACTGTAGTGGATATCTCTCTTTAGAAACAGAGTCAGCTTTCATTCAGCTTTAGTGGGAGCATTAATACTGTAATTTCTTACCACTTTGCAGCTTTGAAGGATGACAGAAATGAAATACAGAGGCAATTATTTTAGTTTCTACTGGAATACCGGTTTTCTTTTATGTGCACTTTAGAAATTCCAGACTGATATATCTAGAAATTTCTTTTCAGCTCTTTTCATATTGGCAATGCTAACCACACACTTCTAAATGATTGTTTTAGTGCAATCCTTCTGTTTTACCTAGTCTGCTGAAAAAGCTACCTACAAATGTCTCAGTTTGTTTCTCCTCCACACAAGCTCCAAATTTCCGATTTCATCCCATTCTCTTCTTGTCCATTCCAACATTAGGAGTCACCCAACAACAAGAGGAAGAGATTTTTGGGAGTGAGAGAAGGCATCTCAGACACTTTGAACATGGATGCCCTTCCTCTCCACCAGCATCTTCTCTTTCCTGGGGTGAATTCCCTCCTACTTCTCCATTTGTGAAAGGGCAAAACAGATGAGCAGTGCTACTGAGGAGACTGTAAAATGTGGATTTAGTAACCACAAAGCACTCAGATGACCCAGGCAATTAAAACAAACCAGTCAGAAGTCAGCTATACCATAATACCCTGTCCAAGGACTGTATATCCCATTTCTCCCAGAAGTGTTGCCTGCAAAGGTCCAGGCATCTACCACAGTCTTCTTTCACAGTATATTTCAACTTCTATACCATGTAATTTGCACAGGTGATAGGTGATAAAATGCCAGTTATGGAGGAAGGCAGACTGGAAACAAGCTCTATTTTTAGGAAATAAATATACATCAAGGGCTTCCAACCTTTTTATGTTACATCATTACCTGAACCAACAGCATTTGATCAAAGCAGAAGAACAGTTGGATTTGTACTCTTGAGGACAAAAAGAAAATAAAGTTGCACAGTCCACTCATACTGTTGCCCATCAGCGCTGTGTTCATATAAATAACCATGACTGTCAAACACTTTTCCTGCTGTAGGCTTCTTCTGGCAAGTAACAATAATAATAGCTTCCCAAATCAGAAGGAAAAAAAAGCACATCTAGACATACCATTATTTTGGAGGTTCACTTCTCTGTAATCCAGGATTAAAGGATTGCAAATGAAACCGTTTCAGGCATTAATTCAATACAAAAATAAAACCACCCTGTTAAAAAATTAAAAATCAATCAATTTTTTTGGAAGCCTTTTGGAAGTTGCTTTGCACAGCAGCTCAATGGGGCCTAGATTTGAGAGTTTATCTTCCCATATTTTGCAAGGCAAAAATGGTTTCCAACCTGTGTGATCTTTAATAAGAAAGGAAGTTCATGGGTTCTTTACCATATGAGACAACAAAAGTCAGCTCCAAAACTCATCAAAATCTTTTCCACACCTAGTTGCTATTTCTCTGGGTAGGATGCTAATTTTTCCCTACTGGTAAGGAGCTGCACCTCATGCAATGAAAAGAAAAGCATCCTTAATAAAGGTCATGCAATGAAAAAAAAACCATCCTTAATAAAGGTCATTCTCTGTATACTGTCTATAATTTCCTTTCTAAATTCCCCCAGTGTTTTAATCTTATCACACTACGTAAGAAGTAACTCAATGACTCATACTGCACACACCCCAAGAAGGAAGATAAACATTCGAAGGTCTGCTATGCTAATACCTTTTACATCAAAAAGGTATTACCAATTCTCCTGTTCCATTTCCACACATTTTTTTGCTTTCCATAATTTACTTCCCAGGTTGTTCGTTATCAGCTTTTGATCTTTTGATCTCTTACCACAGTTTGTTCTTTAGCTTCTCATTGGCTGCTTTTTAAAATACAGGCAACATCAATTGTAAGCCATTACAATCCCAACTGCCTTCTCCTCTTCTTGCTAGGGATATTTCCATTTTAATAGCATCTTTACCAAGTGCTAAGTACTAGCTGAAGTTTAGATGTGTTTGTACATAACTTCAAGGTAGGGAGGAGAGGAATAAAATTGTCAGTCACCAATAAAATCGGCTCAGTCACCAAGGATCCGCTGGAAACACACACCTCTTCCTAAAGGAACTTAACTGACCCAAACATCATCTATGCACATGCCAAACACAGAAAAGGGGAAAGACTAAACCAGTAAAGCACAAAGCCTAAACATCATTTTTCTGAGCAAAGATATAACACTATTGCTTTTAGTGTCAAAGCAAATCAAAGAGAAAAGCCAAATAGAAACAAGAAAGCACAAGCTTCCCTGTCCTGAACTGAAGCAATTATAGAAATTATAGAAATTATAATTATATATATATAATTATAATTATAGAAATTATAGAAATGCCAATGCCCATTCTTTGCTTTGGCTGGATGGAAGCCCCTCTACTCTGCTCTCATGTGACTCCACCTCGGATGCTGCAGCTAATTCTGGGCTCCCCAGCACAGGAAGGACACCAACCTGTTGTGAGTGCCGAGGGGGCCACCAGGTTGATTAGAGAGATGGAGCACCTCTCCTATGAAAAAAGGGTGAGAGAACTAGGATTGTTCAGCCTGGAGAAGAGAAGGCTTCATGGTGACATAACTGAAGGCATCCAGTACCTAAAGGGCACCTACAAGAAGGCTGGAGAGGGACTTTTCACAGGGCATATAGTGATAGGACAAGGAGAATGTCCTCAAACTGAAAGAGAGCAGGTTCAGATTAGCTATTAGGAAGAAATTCTTTACTGTGAGGATGGTGAGGCACTGGAACAGGTTGCCCAGAGCACATGCCCAATCCCTGGAAATGTTGAAGACCAAATTGGATGGAGCTCTGAGCAATCCAGTTTAGTGAAAGGTGTCCCTGTCCATGTCAGGGAAGTGTGAACTAGATGACCTTTAAGGTCCCTTCCTACCTGAGCCATTCTATGACTCCATGAATACACATGGCCTACTTCATTGCTTCTCCAGTGACTAGTGCCCAGTCTAAAATAATGGAAATTGAATCTCTGATACCCACTGTGCCATTTATTTAACAAGGCATTGTGTTGTCTTACATGAGTTAAGAAATTGGAGGGGGTAGGGGGGCTAAAGGAGGGCAGGAGGTGTAGATAAAATGGAGTTGGGGTTTGTTTGCTTTTCTGTTTTTTTTCCCTCTCCCCTATTATGGGACAAATTTATAATTTAGGTTTCATTTGTCAAATTTGCTCCAACCTACTTTCACACTAGCTGTAGTATGCTACCTCTTTTTTATTTTGGAGCACTTGAGATTGAATTATATCCTGAAGATATTTTTCTGTATCTTCTGCAAAGCTTTTCCTTTTACTGTGGCAACACCAAAAGGCACATTTTCATTATGCCAACACCTTAGAGAAAAAATAGGCACCAATCCTGTCTGCTCTGTAAATTTATTCCCTAAAAAGACAAGAGCACAAAGAACAGTATGGAGTCTTGTTGGTTGTATCCAGCAATTGATACAAGATGCTTAATCCAGGGACATTTTTAGATTGGGTAGGAGTTACCTGAAAGATGGCAAGGCAAGGAATGGCGAAGGAATTAGCAGTTCATTTGGTACAAAGACTGTGGATGAGCAGATTGGTAGAGAATGGAAACTGTAGAAAGAAAGCTTGAGCTGTTTTGCCATGGCTCATAAGCAGAAAGAGATCAGAGTGGGAAAAACCAGTTTTGTGAGAATCTTTTGTTGTCATAGGCAATTTCCCACTGCTCAGTCAAAGGCACAGTAATAAATAACAGCTCTAGCTGGGTATGATGTCTCTATCTTCTGATTACATTGAAAGCAGGGAGAATAAAGCAGGAAAAATCAGATGCTGATTTGGCTTTGCATATGATATTGGCCTTTGTCAGAGGCAAAGTATCAGCATAGCTGAATCTCTGGGTTTTACTTTCCTATCTAATGAAAAAGATAGCTTGAAGACATATCTCCTCAATATCTTATTTTCTTCCTTTTTCTTTCTCTTTTCTCCTCCCTTACTAAAACAAGAAATAGCATAAGGCAGGGAGATGCATTTGAGATTCCTCAAAAACTAAATTTGATGAGAGAGCTTGTTTGAAAATATAAGATGGAAGATTTACACCAGATAAGAGAATATTAAACCTTCCAGTAGAAAACTAATCTCACGTGCAAAAAATTAAACAGGTTAAAAAGTAGATTGTCATTGTCTGCCAATGAAGTTATGCTCATTTCCTCCTAATACTGTCTTCAAAGTGTGAGATGAAACCATGATAGGATATTTCACTTTGAATACCTTTCTTTCTGTCACTGAGCTTTAAAATCATGTTCAGAAGTTAAAGGAAAATTATGATTTTCCTTACAGAAAGACAATGGCGAAGGAATAACTTTTTTGAATATTTTTGAAATCCAAGCTTGCATCCTAGAGCTACCATTTACCATGTGCTAGATAAATAAGGTCATCCTAAATTAAAGAATTTTGCATGTTATTTGAAGCATTCTAGTGGTATATATCAGGAAGACTAAAACATGTAATTAAATCCTTTACATTAAATTGGAAGTTTGCATTTTACATTTGATTTATGTAGAGAATAACATTGTTTACAACTACATCTGAGAAAAAAATCAAGCGTTTATAAACATAACAAAAGTTCTTTTCTCAAAATAATATCCTGTTTGCATCCCTAGAGAATTTACATACAATATCCTTTCAGATACTCATATACTAATGTGTACATTCAGTAAATTACAGTAGTTCAACAATGCTCAGCATGCTGGAGACAGGATGCCAAATCCAGCATATCCCAGTTTCACCCACAATGACAAGGATTTTTCCACTTCAAAATTATATTCTTTCTTCATGACTTTTCTTGTTCAAACCTCTAAACCAATTTTTTCTTAATGTTTTCGTAACAAGTGTTTTCCAAATGCTTTGAAAAAACTACTAGTTTTCTGTAAGCAAAATTATTTTAACTTGATTTAGAGAACTTTTTCATACTACTTAAAATTTGTAGAAGGAATATACAAATCTTAAATATCATCTTTGAAATTTTGAATTTCTAGTGAAAGAGATCATACTAATGAAAAAAAATAGTTCAATAATTGAAACATTTTTTTCTTAAAAGTAAAAAACCCAAGCAGTTACTAATTTTCCCCTTAAATTCATCTAATTCCAACATGTACATATTTCCTATCTGCAGGACTTGTTAAAATTTTGAAAAGTTGTCAACACTCAAGAATGAAAACAACTCTAAAACACTGTTAAAATCATGGAAGCTATCAACTACAGATATCCCCTTAAAAATATCTTTTGAAGCAACGTTGGAGTTCATTGAGAGGCAACTTACGGGAAACGGACCTTTATCAAGACTGTAATACTTGTAAGTGACAGAATAATTCTGAAGCCTGCAATTACTGTATGTTTCAATATGTTCATAACCCTAAGCAGAATAAGCATTTAGGAAGCAGAATTTCCATTCTTCATTGCTTGAATCAACTGATTTACAATATAAGAGTTTCCTAGTCTTCATTCTAATGGAAGACACAAGGTATGTTTAAATCATATTTTACAAAAGCATAATTTCTCTTTCCTAGAACAACTCAGATGACTTACTCACTCAAGCAGAAACTCTGATTTATATTTTTATTTAGACTTTGGATTGCATATGTTCTACCCTTCTTGGCCAGAAAACACTATAGTTGAGTCTCTCAGACAAAGGCTGCTCAGGCTTGAAAGTCACAACCTACTCATTTGCTCTTGAATACTTCAGAAAGTTCAGGGAGAATGAATATCCTTCATGCTGCAGGGTTTTCTTAGGGATCACATCACAGCTAAAGCAAGCAACATGAAGGTTTTTTTTCAATAGATAGTCATCTTGCTTTTGTTGCAGAGATTAATGAAAAAATAAACCAAAAAGATACCTGGGAAGTCCTGACAATGTTTCATCATCATGCAGATTTCTTTAGGTTGCTATACACACAACAGTCCTTGATGACTTTTTATTCTGTCTTTTCTATGCCTCTAAAATGATTGATAAAAAAATCCTCACTTTGTTCAGTCCAAATCTTGGCCCCATGAGTGAAAGAAAACATTATTTACAAAGGCAACAGACACATTGCCTTTCTGTTCAACTCACTGATACTACTGACATTTTGTCACAGTATCATTTGTACTAAACAGTTTTAAGAAACAGTAAAATTACTCTAAAACCACCAAAACTAGCATTTATGTCCCTTTTCCTCACCTGCTAATTGAGTATTATTCAAGCCTCCAAAAAAACAACTCACCAAGCATTAGATGCTAACCATTATGCTGTAGAAAGAGTTTCTATTTCCTGCATTTTAACCAAAGCATTCAGTTGTCCATCTAAAACTGTCTCTAGGCAGAGGAGGGTTGACTATGAAACACACCTCTCAAGTATAGATCCTTCAGGAACAACTGACAGCCTAAAATATATTAATGGAAATTGATGGAGCAGCACTGAGACAAGTCTAATGTGATTCCAGATATTTTCTAAAACCCTAAAAGCTAACATCTGAAGAACTACATGAAAGAGTCAAGACATAAAATCCCATTAGATAAGTTATACTCCAGTAAATCCTGCACTGCTTTTATCTTTTATCCTCAGCTATATAGAATCACAGCATAGAACCACAGAATCACATTCAGCCACTACCCCTTCAGCTTTTAAAAAAGGCCAGACTACAGTTTTTGTACCTAGACAGGTTTATTGAAAGATTAATGTAAGATCTATGCAAGCAACACCATCATAACACTGATTTCTCTAATGGTGAACAAGTTTTAAGGTCAGATGATTGGTGTGCCCTTGGGGAAACCAGATTCAGAGTTCCTTTCCTCTGTGCTCTTCCGAGATGCCATGCAGACCAGTCTCACAGAGAATAGTGTTCTACACCTGTCAATAAGCACATGCCAAAGTGGCACATGTTTCCACATTGAAAACCCTCTCACGGCATGAGAATGAGCACAGACTCATATTCATCATTCACATCTGAAGAGCTGTTGGGAGTCTACTAGTGCCCATTATAAATCAAAATTAGAAGAAATGTCTGAACTACTCTGAAATCCAGTTGACCAGAAAACACTCAAGCCCACTGATGGCTCCATTCACAGTCAACCATTAACTGCTGCCTGGCACTGGGTCAGTTTACATTTACAGCTTGCTTAGGGTCACTAACTTACCATTTTTTTGGTTCATACTTCCTTAACATAAATAGTCCATGACCACGCTACCCATGACCTCCTGTGTATGGGTCTAGGGATGACTGAAAAATAGACACACATCATAGTGGTGTATTTTTGGTTTTGTCAGTTCTGTGTATGTATTTGTTCCTTGCTTTTATGCTGTTTTATGTAAGTTGTAGTGGTTTGTTCCTCGTACCCCCATGTTTATGCCTTTGTGGTTTACCCCGGTTATTGCTATCAGTCAATCATCAGTTATGTAACTCCTGGGTCCAGTCCATCACTTTGAGGCCTCACCCTGTGTCCAGAAAGTTCCAGTGAGGGTGTTGAGTGATTGGGCAGGATCCCTGTAATTCCCTCCCTTGCCTCCTTGACTTGTTCTACTGTTTGTCCTTTATGCACAGAGTCACTCCCTTCATCTCCCAGACTGGTCCCACGCTGTACCCTTCCCCTTGCTCCTCCCCTGCATTTAAGATGTTGCACAGAGATGATGTGAGCTCTGTTGGGCAGACTCTCTGGTGGTGAGGTGGTCCCACGTGGACATCAACAAACTCCACCAGCTGTTCACCCATCAGAGTCCTTCCTTCCCTTCCTCATCTCTGCTCACACTTCTGTGACAAAGGACCCACAGGATCGGGGAAGTATCCCAGGATACTGAACCAAACCTCTTCTGTGGCTGGTGTCAGGACTGTCCGGGCAAAGCGGGACAAGGGTCCCGAGACACTGTGACCACCGCAACACATCACAGTTGGGTCTCACAGGTCTCCTTAGAAAGGACCTCTCACTCAGACAGTTGCAAGGCTCTCTATTTCAAACTCTCCTTGAGACTAGAACTGAGGCTGAAATACTTCCCAGCATGTTTGTACTTCGGTGCTATCTGCTCCCAGATTCTGGTCTTTTTACTCATGTTTTGCTTCATCTGTGGACCTTACCTCCCTGCTCAGTACCTTGAAGCTTAATTAAGAACAGTAGTAAATGATATAACATCTTGCAGTAATTTTCCAGAAGACAAGTTCAAAAAGTTTGAGAAGAATCAACAGAAATTAAAAAGCAGCTTGTTTCTTGCTTTGGTTGTCTTGTTTTGACAGCACTTCCAGCATTTGCAGGTTTAATTTCTCTTTCGAGCTAGAGTCATGAAGCAAAATGCCAAAGAAAAATATTTTGTCCAGGCTCAGCTAGTAATTCTGAGGTAATTACAGTGCTGAATGTTCAGCCTGAAGTTTTCCAGGTAATTAGAGATCTAGGTTAGCTGCCTTTCTTTAGTGAGTATTTAAATTCCAACTCATCTCTGTTAAAATAACCCCCCAAACCCCACAGAGAAAAATATTCCCTGGGTCAGAGTAAACAGATTTTTTTCATATAGCCTAGTAGACCTATAGCTCTTCTAGAAATCTAGGTAAATAAACTAAACTAGTTATCCTGAGTTAGAGAACAGCTCTCTATGATAAAATAGTATGATTAAAATATTTGAGGCCAAAGAAATCAGTTATTCTATTTATTTATTTTACAGTGTGTCATCAGCACCGTTCACCTTATCAAGTGCTTCTACATTAACAACTGGCCTACAATGGCCCCGGTTAATTTTGTTCTGATGTGCTACAGCCCAAGGCTCCACCACATTGCTGTAAACCAGCAGCCAGGTCTGCACCACCTTCCAGCCCGAGGTCACAGACACAAGTGCCCAGAGAGACTGGCCCCTGGAGAACCTGGCAGCCTTTCCACATAGAGCGGAAATTCCAGTGCCCCACTTCAGGTGTAGTTTCAAATGCAGCACTTCACTGATACATTGGAGTGCACACTGCATGAATCCAGGTACAAAGACCAGACCAATTTGTTCCTTAAAAAGATCCTTTCCAAAGCTTTGAACCCATGCACTCACTCTGCTTGCTAGCAAGCCAGTGTTTGATATCATTCCAGAGTGAGATGAATGACACAAGCAAAATTTTAACTCCTGGTCTCCCTGCTGATACTTTCATTTTCCATGCATATAGTAAGAACCTTATACTGGTATGCATACAGATATAAATAACTTTCCATGTACTCACACTTTAGCAGTGTTTTAGTGCAGAGCAATAGAAAGAACATGTAGAGATCAGCGTAGCACAGGGGAAAAGGTTTTTTTCCTTTTATACAATACCAGTTATATAGCCAAAGTCCCTCACTCAACCAAAGTTGAGAACTTTGGTTGACTTTGAGCTCTTTCAAATAAATATTTTGAATAAGTCTGAAGTAAAAATTTTCAACTACATGTGTTTTGTGAGTTTTGAAAAACAACAACTAAATATTTCAATTATTATGGACTTAAAATGAACCAGCTAAGCAGAAACAAACTTTCACACTGCTTCAGGTTATTTAAATGTACTCTTCCACCTTCTAAAAGGGCGGTTAAAAATTTCAGCTAAATCTAAATAAGAACAATGTAAAAAAGTGTATGGTTCATATATACCAACTATATAGAATAGATGGAATCAAATCAATACTTTTAGAAATCAAATCATATATTGTAAAACAATAGGAATATTATCAAACTTTAGTAACTGCCTTTTTAATATTTAACTTTGAACACTGAAAAGGCCCAAAAACATCTTAGCCATCAACTATAGTAAAATCTACACTTCAGCTATAGATTAATTGAGTGCAATTTATCACTTTCATATAGCACTTGAAGCAAGGAATATGCCTTCAGGGATTAAGTTCTGCACTTTGTCAAAATACTGAACTCACTATCAAAATATCACCCCCACAACCAGCAGAGTGTTAAAAAAGCCAGAAGTGCAGCAGTTACCCAGTTCTAAGTCTCATTTTATCAAATTATGAGCCTGGTGCTGCACCACTGATTTAATGAACACTTTCACCTTTTACATTAATGGCATCTCTTCAACTCCCTGAAGAAACAATAATACATTATGGATTCACAATCAAGAAATGCACTGTGACTACAAATTCTATTTTATATATCTCTCTGCACATAATTAAGATTTAAATTCCTTGCACTGTATTTGAGCTATAAGCAACCCTCTGATGGTTTTTAAATGAGTGTTAATGATCGACCCATATGAGGATTTTGAATACTATCATTATCAATAAAAAAGGTTCTATAAACTATGCCAGCTCCACAGATCTATTTCTCATAATGTTATTGTTATCATTGCAAAGAGGTACATCATCCTATGGACACAGGTAGGTAGGATAGTATCTGTTAGAAAAAGCAAACATTATATTGAAAACAGAATTGCAAGGCTCATTAGTTTCCTGCTGATATACCACTAAGGCTGGAGTCCAGCAGATCTTTTCTTGTTTACTTCATCTTAAAAACATTCACCCCAAGAGATGCATATCAAACACCACTGAACATCCAAGCAACATTTGCATAGCACTTTAGCCTGCCCATGCTGAAGGACAGCTATTCCTTTTCCACCTACTGGCATATCACCCATGAGAACAGTTCCCTGCAGCAGTAACAGCCTGTACTAGTTAGGCATCACCACCCAGTTTCTCACTGCTGTCACTTAGGTAACAGTGCTCCCCTTCTCAAAAATAACACCAAAAAACCACAAAAACAAACTCCCAAACTCCTTTCACAATGGCTATGACAAAACACAAAAATGTATTTGAAGTAAAAGCTTGTGAAAATAAAAAATGGATGCACACTGGAATAAATTTTATTCACAATTATATTTATACCAATTCAGCTCTACCCTGACCAGTGGTCATACTGCACTTTTCCAAAAGGCAGCAAAGTCCTGGGCAGATCTGCCACCTGGAAGGCCCCAGGGAAGCTTGGGGAAGGGTACTATGGGAGGATGAAGATCAACCAGGGCAAATGCAAGGCCCTACATGTGGGAAGGAAGTGCAAGACCAGCCAGGCACCCTCTGCCTGGGGAGTAGCTCTTTGGAGAAGTCCCTGGGGGTTTCTGAGCCTTCTGAACCTCTTGGACATACCCAGGAGTTTACTGACCACCTTGGGCTTCTCCAGTCACCCCAGCCTCCACACAACCCCACCCCTGAGGCTTCAGGGCTGACCAGCCCAGGAATTCCAGCCTTGGCAAAGGCTGCTGCACACACTCCTCCTGGTGCACCAGCCTTTCTTCAGAGCAAGGGCGTGCAGACACCCCAGACCCTGAGGCCCTCATGGCTGTCCTCCCCACACAGCAGATAGCTGTGAGCTCTGTAACCCTGTTCAAGACCTGAATCAAATTTCTGAATAAAATTCTTTCTGGGGAGAGGACATTAGAGACCTCTAGAATCCCAAGTTTATGATCAACATACTTGCCTTTCTTTCCCTCAAAATGATTTATAACAGAGTTGAGTAACATGAGTAAAACTTTCACTAGCCCAGGGCTTTGGATTTTATCATCAAGAACACAATTGATACAACAATTGACATAAAACAACATCCAAAAGCATGCAATACCCTAAAATGATCTTTATAAAACATAAGAGAAACAGAAGTGTGTTACTTTGAATAAAGGATATTCATTCTCATGTATTTAAAGTATTACAGAGCTTGCCTTTCAAAGAGTAATTTACAAAAAACATATTGAAGTGTTTGTTTAAAAGCAATGTGCCACAAAAAATATGCATGCATGTAGTAAAAATAAGGCTTTTTGCCTTTTCTTCACCAGAAAAGGAGACTGCTCCCTGAAAGCACAGCGGAGGCAAAAAAGATGCCATCACAACAATTTAAATTGTATTCTTTACAAGCACTGCACCTCTAAAAGACCATTTTGGTTTTTTGCAATACTTTCCTCATTAGCTTTTATATGTTAGCTATCTAGCACATTTAAGAAACAGAAAAATATATGTGGAGTCTTGAGTTGATTTTAAAATCAATAGAGGCCTTTGGCATCAGGGAAGATGAACACTCTGAGAACACTTAAATTTGACACTCAAAATTTCTAACCGATGTTACTTTTGGTCAGTGTTGACACATTCTGGGCAGCAAGACTTGAAGAGCTACTGCTGCCATTGTGTCATGCACACCAGAAAGGCAGGAGTTGGACAGAACATAGAGAGTGGCAACCTGTGTTTGGGACCTGGTTATACTGAAAACCCTGAATCACATCAATATATGAAATTCTCTCCAAAAAGATGCATTCTATTTGTGTTTTAATAGCTCTCTATAAGACTTACTCTTCTTTATATAAAATGGGTTTTCTTCTGAGAACACTCACATCCAAACAGGAGTTCAATTTTCATAGAATCCAAATAGAAGTGTAGGGAATGCAGCTCTCCCAGAAAAATCAATACTCAGTCATTAGCTTTACATTGGGCTGAATGCAATATGAGCTCGGCAAAAGTGCACAAGTCGCAAGATTGCAGGAATAAATGTGTAGGTCAGAGATTAGTTCAGAACAGACTTCATAAACTCAAGCATATTTAATAAAAGTAATATTGCTTTGATTAAAGTGCTTTAGATGTATTAGAAAGCATTCTTTGTTTTAGAAGGTGATGTTTTTAGGATTTTTCTTCATGCTCTGTATTACACTAAAATTAACATACACATCTTTTAAATATGTATTAGTAAGGGCATAGAAGCACTTTCCTGCTTCAGCTTACTCCAAAAGCTTTCTTGACAAAGGCACCTGAAATCCTCAAAGAATTATTTTACAGCATTTCAGATACAGAATCCAACCTCAAATATGCAATCCAGAAAACAGTGCCTAGAGTCACAACGATTGCTCTTATACTCCCCCCTCCAACAACAACCTTCAGTTTTCTATACTGAAACGTACACAAACTCCAGACTGTGTTCCCGTGTGCTCAGTAGGAACTCAGTTGACTGCAGTCTCCAGTAGTGGGGAAAATAGAAGCAGCAGCTTAACCAGCATTCAAAGTGATGACAAGAAGATTTTCCGCATAATTACACTGGTGCCAATCTCCACCATACTCAGAATTAATAATATTCCCTGCAGGGGAGAGAGGGTGCAACTTCAGTGAAAAATTAACGGGATTTACAACATCTGCAGTATACAATATATTGTTTCCTATGAAGAAGACTCTAGGAAGATGCATACAAT